>JADBJO010013425.1:47500-52536 GCA_016801955.1 Conus betulinus | reverse complement strand
GTTCCGTTCGCTTTATCATCTACAGAGAGAGAGAGAGAGAGAGAGAGGAGGGAGCGAGAGGGAGAGAGAGATGAGAGAAGCAGGGCGACCGTCCTTCATTATATAATCTACAGAGAGAGAGAGAGAGAGGATGGAGAGAGAGAGAGAGGGACCGAGGAGAGCAGGAGCGACCGTCTCTCCTCTATAATCTAACAGAGAGAGAGAGAGAAGAGAAGTGACCGAGAGAGAGGGAAGGGAGAGAGAGAGAGAGAGAGAGGAGAGGAGAAGCAGGGCGACGCTCTCATTCTATAATCTACAGAGAGAGAGAGAGAGAGAGAGAGGAGAGGAGAGAGGAGAGAGAGAGAGAGGAGAGAAGAGAGAGAGAGAGAGAGCGGAAGAGGCGAGCGAGAGAGAGAGCTAAGAGAGGGATGAGAAGCAGGGCGACCCGTCTATCCTTCTATAATCTACAGAAGAGAGAGGAGAGCGATGAGAGAGAGAGAGAGAGGAGAGAGAGAAGCAGGGCGACCGTCTCTCCTTCTATAATCTACAGAGAGAGAGAGAGAGAGAGAGAGAGAGAGAAGAGAGAGAGAAGAGAGAGAGAGAGAGAGGAGAGAAGCAGGGCGACCGTCTCTACTTCTATAATCTACACCTGATTCAACTGTCTGCAGACACAGCCACACAATCAAAGAATTGTCTGTTTGGGTCTAAATGTCTGGAACTGGTCGTAAATAATGAAACTCGGAAAGTAATGCCCAGACGACGTCTGTCCTATGACTAAGGGCATTGAGGGAGCCTGGAAAAGAAAAACATTTAAAAAAAAATAATAACGTGGTACCAGTCAGACAAAATACTTTGTTACTGGAGATTAAACCAATGAAAACAAACCGAGAGAAGTCAGGCAGGAATATGTGTGTGTGTGTGTGGTGTGTGTGTGTGTGTGTGTGTGTGTGTGGGTGCGTGCGTACGTGTGTGTGTGTGTGTGTGTGTGTGTGTGTGTGTGTGTGTGTGGTGTGTGTGTGTGTGTGTGTGCGCGCGTGCGTGTGTGAGCATGCTAGAGTGTGTGTGTGTGTGTGTGTGGTGTGTGTGTGTGGTGTGTGTGCGTGAGTGTGGTGTGTGTGTGGTGTGTGTGTGGTGTGTGTGTGTGCGTGCGTGCGTGCGTGCGCGTGCGTGCGTGCGTGTTTGTGTGTGTTGTGTGTGTGTGTGTGTGTGTGTGTGTGTGTGTGTGTGTGAGTGAGTTTGTGTGTGTGGTGTGTGTGTGTGTGTGTGTGTGTGGTGTGTGTGCGTGTGTGTGAGTGTGCACGTGCGTGTGTGTGAGCATGCTTGTGTGTGCATGTGTGTGTGTGTGTGTGTTATCAGCCCTGCGAATCGCTTCCTCCCCAGCGTCCAATCTGTGTTTATTGTGATCTAGATCAGTTGTTGGTAATGCACACACCCTTTAGGTGTGGTGAGCAGCGCTACCTTTCTATGGGTCAACATGTAGTTGCAAAGTGAGACGACTGCAGGCGGAAATCTAAACAAATCCTAAATAAATGTTAGCGAACCGCCCTGAGAAACGTGGACAACACGAGTCACAAGGCAAAACTCAACGCGTTTCGACCTCTTAGGTCTCTTCAGGTGAGACAGAAACGAAGGAAAATAACGAAAATTCACTTAGCTTTGATCGCTTCAGACCGTTTCAAAGTTCAGCGCAAGGAAGAAGGTGTTGAATGAGAACGAGGCTGTTGGAAGGGAAATAATGTGTGAGTCAAAGTCGTAATGATGATAATAATATTACTGATAGGAATACTAATAATGGTCAAAATACTGGAGGGGGGGAGGGGGGGAGACAGGATTACTACCAATCTTGGTGTCAATAACTATGGGTATGGGAGAAAGGAGAGTGGGTTAGAGGATTCTTAAATAGCAGGTTTGCCGTGGCAACAGTCCCAATCAATACTAGCAATAGTATTGCTGAATGGTACTGCTAACAACGATAGTGAAGGTTAAGATAATAAAAGCATGATACAGAAATATGTTTAAAAAAATAGATATTTACAATAATCATATAAATGAATAAATGAAACATTCAAAGCGATCAAAGCTAAGTGAATTTTCGTTATTTTATTCGTTTCTGTCTCACCTGAAGAGGACCTAAAAGGTCGAAACGCGTTTGAGTTTTGTCTTGTGAATCGTGTGTCCACGTTTCTCTAGGCGGTTCGCTAACACTTATTTAAGATTTGCCTTTAAGCATCATCATTTCCCTCTCTGTCTGTCTGATTGTCTGTCTGTCTGTCTGTCTGTCTCTCCCTCTCTCTCTCTCTCTCTCTCTCTCTCTCTCTCTCTCTCTCTCTCTCTCTCTCAATCTGAAATGATGTCGTTCATTGAACACCTTCGAAAAAGACTTCGAAAAATATTTCACAATCTTTGGTTGTAGACTGCACTGTCATATAAATACTTGGCAGTAATGACTTAATTTACCAGCAAATGCGGATGTGTTCTTAGGTATCGTACTAGTTAGGTCAATAAACGGTGCCACTCACAAACATCATTGTAGTCACTGTTGATCTAACCAACTTACAGAGAAATGTGTGTGTGTGTGTGTGTGTGTGGGGTGTGTGTGTGTGCGTGCGTGCGTGCGTGCGTGCGTGCGTGCGTGCGTGCGTGTACGTGCGTGCGTGCGTGTGTGCGTGTGCGTGTGTGTGTGTGTGTGTATGTGAAAGGGTGGGCTTTTCTGTCTTGTTTTCTTTTTTCCTTACCCCACCGGTACCCACCCGAACCCACTTTCCCATCCTCCGCTGTACTCACGCCCCTCCATGTTGTTATTGTTGTCTACATCATTGATATCTTTTTGTCTGCATACATATGCAAGCGCTTCGTCAAGCCTTCTCATACAAATGTGTGTGTGTGTGTGTGTGTGTGTGTGTGTGTGTGTGTGTGTGTGTGTGTGTGTGTGTGTGTGTGTGTGCGTGCGTGCGTGCGTGCGTACGTGTGCATGTGTACGTACGTGTGCGTGTGTCACTGTGTGTGTCTGTGCACGCGTGTGTGTGTGCACGCGCGCGTGTGTGTCAGTTTGGTGCGTGTGTGCGTGCATGTGTTGATTTGTGGTGTGTGTGTGTGTGTGTGTGTGTGTGTGTGTGTGTGTGACGAGAGAGAGAGAGAGAGAGAGAGAGAGAGAGAGAGAGAGAGAGAGAGAGAGAGAGAGAGAGAGAGACAGACAGACAGACAGACAGAGACAGACAGACAGCGATACCAACAACTGCAGCAGCAACAATAGCAACAAAAAACGATGATGTTGATGATGACGATGATGATAATAATAATGATGATGATGATAATAACAATAATAATAATAATGATAATGATAAAAATAATAATGATAATGATGAATAGAATTAAAAGAAGATGTAGAAGAAAAGAAGAAGTAAAAAGGAGCAGGAGGAGGAGGAGGAGGAGGAGGAGGAGAAGGAGCAGGAGGAGGAGGAGGAATAGGAGCAGGTGGAGGAGCAGAAGGAGGAGGGGAGGAGGAGGTAATCTCCTACCTACCTTTTGAAAGATGCACAGGCCGTCTAGCAGTGATTGTGTGCTCAACCCCTTGGAAAGCAACATCTGTTAAAAATAGGGTGATAAAAGGAAGTTTTAAAAACCAACAACAGATCTGTTTCGAGCCAGCGCTCTCGTCAGGATGGTTTTGGGGCGCCTACTGCCGGTGTTATATGGCCTGATGTCACTGTTTGCACGTGCGGATTGGCTGCACGTATTGTTCGTTTTTTTTTGGGGGTTGTTTACAGTTCAGGGTGCGTTTGCTGACAACGATTTCCATTTGTGCCTGCAATTGTTTACTATTTCTACTTTAGTATTTAGGGTTGCTAAGGTATGGTTTGCATAGTATTAACCATTTTTCTGTTGAACATAGGTTGCATCTTTTTGAAATGTTGTTGTATGGTGATGCCCTTTTTATGATTTTCCAGGATATGTTATAGTTTGTTTTTTTGTCTTTAAGTCTCCAAATATATTTGCTCAGTTCTTATATATTTGCTCGGAAATTAATTTTAGACAATCGACAAAAAATATACCATTCTCCCAACCCGCAGTTCTACTTAAAAAGATTAATAGAACAAACTGAAAAATTCGTACGAAACATGAGATGAGATGGAAAGCATTTTTTTCTTTTTCCTGAATCCGAATGCAAAAAAAAAGGACAAAAAAACACATATGACTTCAAATCATGGCGATCTCCACCAGCATAGATGAAATGAAATCTTTTGAGGATAAAATGAAAAGAATGATAGCCAACATAGAATTCAAAAAAATCAAACAACGATTTCCAAACATCATTAAAAAATGAAATAAAACAAATACAAAATGATAAAAAAAAAATATTCGTGAAGGCTGACAAAACCAGTAATTACTACAAAATGGAACCAAACGAGCACTCACAACTTCTTGATAAAAACATTCAGAAAAACTACAAAAAAAAAGCTGATAAAAAACCATACACAACAACATCGAGAGAAAAAGAAAAAGAACTCGTACACCACATGGATCTAGGTGACAGGGTGGAAACAACTGCAATAAAAAGAAGCCTTCATAACCCTTTAAAGACCATAAACCCAATTTCCACAACAACCCAACATGTAGACTAATAAACCCATCTAAATCTGAACTGGGCAAAATAAGTAAGAAAATCTTAGAAAAAGCCATAAAAAAAATAAAAATCAAACACTGAATACAACCTCTGGAAGAACACATATGAAGTTATCCAATGGTTCAAAAACCTTAACAAACAGAAGAACACAGTATTCATCACATTCAACATAGTAGACTTCTACCCATCCATAGATGAAGAGCTACTCACTAAAGCTCTGAAATTTGCTAATAAAAACACAGACATAACAGGGTCAGAAATGGAAATCATTTTTTTCACACCAAGAAAACTTTTTACAGCAGAAATGATACATGGATCAAGAAAACAAATAAAAACTCAACATTTGATGTGACCATGGGATCGTATGACGGTGCCGAAACATGTGAACTAGTCGGACTGTTTATACTATCCAACATCCAAAAACAACTCGGAA
>JADBJO010013425.1:37500-40000 GCA_016801955.1 Conus betulinus | reverse complement strand
TACACACACACACGCGCGCGCGCGCGCGCGCGCGCGCACAGCTGTAAGCCCAAGCAAATGTACTACGTGGCAAGCTGCAGCGATCGGTTTGAAAGAAAAAACAACAACATGCTCCTTTGATTGATCGAATTCTCACTTCCCTTGGTGCTAACGTCCCAATGTATCTTCTGCTGGCTAATGTAGTGCGGACAGTGTTTACCTTCTTTTACGTCTGAAAGAATGTGCGGCTTTTTCCCTCTGTCAACAACAACAACAATAATAATTAATAATAATAATGGTGATAATAATGAAGTTGATAAAATAACAACAATAACGATGATGATAATGAAGAAGATGAAGATGATGATGGTATAACAATGATGATGCTGATAATAATAACAATAACAATAATAATATAGCAACAACAATGACGAAAAAGATGACGATATTACTACTACTACTAATGATGATGATGTGATGATGATGATGATGATGATGATAATAATAATAGTAATAATAATAATAATAATAATAATAATAATAATAATAATAATAATACTGTCAAAATCGAATTCATATATGGGTGTCAAAAGACAACATTAAACACACACACACACACACACACACCACACACACACACACACACACAGAGAGAGAGAGAGAGAGAGAGAGAGGAGAGAGAGAGAGAGAGAGAGAGGAGAGAGAGAGAGAGAACACACACACACACACACACACACACACACACACACACACACACACACACACACACAGAGAGAGAGAGAGAGAGAGAGAGAGAGAGAGAGAGAGAGAGAGGAGAGAGAGAGAGAGAGAGAGAGAGAGAGTGCATTCTAAACACACGGAAGCTGACAGCACATCAGTTTTACTTACTACAGCATTTTAGACTAACTGGAATATTTGCCTCAGCTAGAAACTCAAAGATCACATTTGGTGAAACATCTAAAAAGGCTGGCTATCACGTAGACAGATAGACAGAGACAAGGACCATAGCGTAGGCAGAATGATATAGAATTCATTCAGTTCTCTGGCAGAGATAAGTTGATAGAAAGAAATACGACGACGACACCAACTCTAATTAATTTCAACCATCGCCAAAAGCTGACAGTCGTGTTTTTTCACACACTCTGGCACTGAACAGAAGCAAAGCGAAACCCCAAAGAAGCAAACTGTTGAACGTAAACAGGAACGAAAGACTCACAAAGGAGAAGAATGGTGAGAAGAAGGGAAACAAAGGGAAATGCGGACTAAGGGTAGTGTAAATCCAATACTTTGGTACTTTGTAAAAACAGCTGTGGAATAACACATAGAAAATTGGATCAGAAGACTGAGTAAGTTTGTGGATCTGTAAAAAAAATCCCTAGTACATAACTCTTCTCGTCTTGGTTTTTGTTGGTAAGTTTATTACGCTCTGTAAGTCCACTGAAAAGGACTTCGGTGAGGAGAACTGGATTAAGTAGACTAACAGGATATATGTAGGGATGGACAATCTATTTCCTGTCACTGAGTCTTCTGCCGTTGGCTTCTGAGTGGCTTTTGGGTAGGGGGAAGTAGGTGTGTGTGTGTGTGTGTGTGTGTGTGTGTGTGTGTGTGTGTGTGTGCGCGCGAGAACTAGGGGTGTAAATCAACTGTCTGGTTTGTGTGTCTGTAGAGCGGAACGTTGGGTAGAGTGTCAAATAAGTGTGTGTGTGTGTGTGTGTGCGTGCATGCGTGCGTGCGTGCGTGTGTGCGTGCGCGCGCGCGCGCGCGCGCGTGCGTGTGTGTGTGTATGTGTGTGTGTGTGTGTGTGTGTGTGTGTGTGTGTGTGTGTAAGTGTGCGTGCGCGCGCGCGCGCGCGTGTGTGTGTGTGTATGTGTGTGTGTGTGTGTGTGTGTAAGTGTGCGTGCGCGCGCATGTGTATGTATGTATGTATATGTGTGTGTGTGTGTGTGTGTGTGTGTGTGTGTGTGTGTGTGTGTGTGTGAGAGAGAGAGAGAGAGAGAGAGAGAGAGAGAGAGAGAGACAGACAGACAGACAGACAGACAAACAGACAGAGACAGATATAGACAGACAGGAAGACAAACTGACAGACAGGGTGACAGAGACAAACAGAAACACTGTGACAGACAGGGATTTCATTCTACTACCTATACAAAACGACATGGCGACAGAGTCCTATTGCACTGCCGCAATAAACCGCAACTGAGCAAAAGCCATAAAAAAGCAGCATGCTGATCACACACAGGGAAGTAAACGCTGAAGAAGAAGAAGAATGGCAGAGGAGGGAGGCACTGAAAAAAGTGGCTACAACAACAAACTACAATACAACCCAGATAATAACATGAACAGTAATAAGAAAAACAGGAAAAGGAAGATCATATGGTATAATCCCCCAGGAAAAGAATTCTTTAAAATTCTTATAACATCATTTCCAAAAGAACATGTACTATCTAAAATATTCAATAAAACACACATCAAGCTATCATATTCATGTATGCCCAACCTCAAAAACATAATTGACTCATCT
>JADBJO010013425.1:22500-25000 GCA_016801955.1 Conus betulinus | reverse complement strand
AACCCCCTCTTGTTTTCTTCTCCTGAGGTTCCTGCCAGCTCTCAGACATCAAATCGGTGCCAGTGTGACAGGTACATATTGCATCGTCCGTGTGGCCAGACATGACCAGACATATCTGTGAGGACGTGCTTGCGTTGCCTCTGCTGTATGCCATGGATGTGGATTAGATCGAGACGAACTATACTGCCAGCCGCTCCCTTCCCCTTCCCCATGGCACTGAACAATATCATACAGCAGTGGTGGGGTCAGGCTGCCAATCAGTGTTATTGTATTATCACAGTGACGGGAGATCACTATGCCTGATCAGAGCTCACTGGCTCCTGCCCTGAAACTCTGTTTTTGTCTTTGTCTCTATTTTTGTCTCTGTCTGTCTGTCTCTCTGTCTGTCTGTCTGTCTCTCTCTCTCTCTCTCTCTCTCTCTCTCTCTCTCTCTCTCTCTCTCGCTCGCTCTCTCCCCCTCCCCTTTGAATATGGCAATGTGAGGCAATCAGGGTGACAAGCGTGTGAGTATATCAATGGGTCAGATGGGGAAAAAATGTACATTATTGTGTACAACATGATATGGTAGCATGTGACTAACAAGGCTCAATCATATAGAGTGAGCCAGGTCCTGCGTTGTGACAGAACTGAAACTGACTAGGCTCAATCATATCGACTGAGTCCGGTCCTGCGTTATAACAGAACTGAAACTAAAAAAGGCTCAATCATATAGAGTGAGTCAGGTCCTGCGTTATAACAGAACTGAAACTAAAAAGGCTCAATCATACAGAGTGAGTCAGGTCCTGCGTTGTAACAGAACTGAAACTAACAAGGCTCAATCATACAGAGTGAGTCAAGTCCTGCGTTGTGACAGAACTAAAACTAACAAGGCTCAATCATACAGAGTGAGTCAGGTCCTGCATTGTGACAGAACTGAAACTGAAGCCCTCGGGGAGGATGTCCATACTCGTGTGTGTGTGTGTGTGTGTGTGTGTCGCAAGTTTATGTGGGATATGAACGGTTGTGGGGGAGTCCTTCAGAAGGGGGGGGTGGGGGGTATGTTCTCCCATGCTGACTCTGCGACTTTAGCAATAATTGTTGATAAGGGGCGTAGTAAGGGGAGTTCTGCGCTGGCTGGATCAAAACCTGCACTGGCTGGATCAGAGAACTGCACTGGATCAGAGAACTGCACTGGATCAGAGAACTACACTGGATCAGAGAACTGCACTGGATCAGAGAACTACACTGGATCAGAGAACTACACTGGATCAGAGAATTGCACTGGCTGGATCAGAGAACTGCACTGACTGGATCAGAGAACTACACTGGATCAGAAAACTGCACTGGATCAGAGAACTGCACTGGATCAGAGAACTACACTGGATCAGAGAACTGCACTGGATCAGAGAATTGCACTGGCTAGATCAGAGAATTGCACTGGATCAGAGAACTACACTGGATCAGAGAACTGCACTGGATCAGAGAACTACACTGGAGCAGAGAACTGCACTGGATCAGAGACCTGCACTGGATCAGAGAACTGCACTGGGTCAGAGAACTGCACTGACTGGATCAGAGAACTGCACTGACTGCATCAGAGAACTACACTGGATCAGAAAACTACACTGGATCAGAGAACTGCACTGGATCAGATAACTACACTGGATCAGAGAACTGCACTGGGTCAGAGAAATGCACTGGATCAGAGAAATGCACTGGATCAGAGAAATGCACTGGATCAGAGAATTGCACTGGCTGGATCAGAGCACTGAACATCAGCGCAACGACTGGGTAGCAGGGCAGTATCTTCTCTGATGGGGTGACTCGTGGTGATCGGTTATTGGCTGCTCTGTTTAGAACTATGGTGCTGCAGCTGCGACAGGACAATGGTAGATGTGGTTGTGTCTAACGGAGCTGAAATGAACCACGGTGTAGTAACGACACTGAGAGCAACAAAAAAGATGATGCTCACCCCCCCCCACACACACACACGCACGCACGCACGCACGAACGCACGCACGCACGCACGCACGCACGCACGTACGCACGCACGCACACACACACACACACACACACACACACACACACACCATGCAGACAGACAGACAGACAGACAGATAGACACACACACACACACACACACACACACACACACACACACACACACACATACACACACACACACACACACACACACACACACACACACACACACACACACACACACACACGCACGCACGCACTCGTACACACACCACACACACACACACACACACACACACACACACACACACACACACAGGGCACCCTGCCCTCTTCCCACACCTCTGCCCTACTCGCTGCCATCCCCTCTTCTGCAGTAAATCTATCCACATAGAGATTTGACGTGGGATAGTTTTAAGCCGTGTGTTTTCTTTGGCAGTCTACAATGATATTTAAGCATTTTGGCAATCACAGAGGAAAACAATCCACGCGGATGTCGCATGATAAGGATGTCTAGACGTGACACTCAACACGAATG
>JADBJO010013425.1:10000-12500 GCA_016801955.1 Conus betulinus | reverse complement strand
AAGATTATTGACCGACAGACGATAGCAATGATAGACGAAAGAACGGAAAGAATAACGTATGCTGGGACAAAAATGAAGGAAAGAACGTAATAAAAGGAACAGAGGAAGAATGAGAGGCGAAAAAGGGAAACACAGACGGAAAGACGTTGAAACGAGGGAAAAAACAATGTAATGAATAATGAATAAACAAACATTACTGACATATACAGGAAATGAGACAGAGTGAGGAGTTGCGGGTGGGGCAAGGGAGATGTAGGCATCCACGCGCGTTTGCATCGAGTTGCAACCCCCGATTCTGAACCGACAGAAAGACAAATGACTGCAGAAACGGGGACATGTGTTCGGTATTGTCTTTCTCTCTGTTTGCCTGTCCGCTCTCTTGTCCGTCTGTCTGTACTTTCTTCTGTCCGTCTGTCTTGTTGTCTTTCTGTTTGTCTGACGGTCTGATTGTCTGTGTTTGGTCTGATTATCTGTCTGTCTGCCTGGTCTGATTCTCTGTCTGTCTGGAGTGTCTGAATTTCTGTCCAGTCTGGGCTGTCTGGTGGTCTGTGTGTCTGTCTGTCTGCCTGATATGATTATCTGCTACCTTGTCTTTTGGTCTGTTCTGATTGTTTGGTCTGTCTGTCTGTCTGCTTTGATTGTCTATCTATCGTCCTGGTCTGTCTGTCTGCTTTGATTGTCTATCTATCGTCCTGGCCTGTCTGTCTGTCTGCTTTGATTGTCTATCCATCGTCCTGGTCTGATTGTATGTCTGTCTGCTTTGATTGTCTATCTATCGTCCTGGTCTGACTGTCTGTCTGCTTTGAGTGTCTATCTATCGTCCTGGTCTGTCTGTCTGCTTTGATTGTCTATCTATCGTCCTGGTCTGATTGTCTGTCTGTTTGGTTGATTGCAGTCAGAATGTCTGGTTTGATTGTCTCTCTGCATGTTTGTCGGTCTGATTTTTTTTGAGTTACTGTCTTTCTTTCTGATCTGATTATCTGATGGTTTGTCTGTCTGTGAAAAACTGATTGTCTGATAGTCTTTCGTCTGGTCTAAATCATTGTCTGTCTGTCAGTCTGTCTGCTTTTATATTATCTGTCTTTCTGGTCTGAATATTTTGTATGGTTCTGGTCTGCTTGTCTGTCTATCAAATCTGATTATCTGTCTGTTTTGTCCATCTAACTGTCTGTCAAGACTAGTGTCTGTCCTTCTGATCTTATCATCTGTGTATTTGTCTGTCTGTCTAGTCTGCCATTCTATCTAACTATTTATCCATCTGATCTGATTGTCTGTCTGTCTGTCTGTCTGTCTGTCTGTCTAGTCTGCCATTCTATCTAACTATTTATCCATTGATCTGATTGTCTGTCTGTCTGGTCTGCCATTCTATCTATTTATCCATCTGATCTGATTGTCTGTCTGTCTGGTCTGCCATTCTATCTATCTATCTATCCATCTGATTTGATTGTCTGTCTGTCCGTCTGGTCTGCCATTATATCTCACTATTGATCCATCTGATCTAATTGTCTGTCTGTCTGTCTGTCTGGTCTGCCATTCTATCTTACTATTTATCCATCTCATCCTATGTCTGTCTGTCTGCTTGAACTGCTCGTTTGTCAAGATAACTCGAAAATTAGTGGCTGAGTCGTAAATAAACATTCCAGATTTTATTATTTTAAAGGTGAGTAAAATGATGATGATGATGATGATGATGATGATGATGATGATGATGATGATGATGATGATGATGATGATGATGAATGTGACAATGTTATTACTAATATTATAATTACTACTACTACTACTACTACTACTACTACTACTACTACTATTATTATTATTATTATTATTATTATTATTATTATATTATTATTATTATATTATTGTTGTTGTTGTTGTTATCATTATGATATTATTATCATTATTGTCATCAGTAGTAGTAGTAGTAGTAGTAGTAGTAGTAGTAGTAGTAGTAGTAGTAGTAGTATAGTAGTAGTAGTAGTAGTCATCATCATCATCATCATCATCATCATCATCGTCATGTAAGCTATATTACGATTACATACATATGCACATACACATATATTATTTTTGTTATTACGGCTATTATTACTATTGCTGCTTTTTTACTACAACAACAGCAGCAACACAACAGCAACTACTACTATTACTACTACTCCTGCTACTATTACTACTACTACTACTACTACTACTACTACTACCATCATCACTTCTACTACAGTGTCATTCTTACTAGCTGAAGAAGTGAGCCAAGTGGAGAAGTATTTGTGCTACCGACGTATTGCTGGTCACGGACGGTCCTGAGATGATGCCTGAAAAAGAAGAAGAAGAAGAAGAAGAAGAAGAAGAAGAAGAAGAAGAAGAAGAAGAAGAAGAAGAAGAAGAAGAAAGATGAAGAAGAAGAAGCAGGGCGAGGAAGATGAGGAGGAGGAGGAGAGTAGAAGAAGTAGGAGAAGTAGGAGGGGAGGAGGAGAAGGAGGAGGAGAAGGAGGAAGAAGGG
>JADBJO010013424.1:17500-52540 GCA_016801955.1 Conus betulinus | reverse complement strand
GTGGACTGCTGAACTTCTTTTCGGCTATCATGGCGATCTAACATTCAAAATCAACTTGGAAACAAATTGGCCTGACAGAGATAGTCCTCACTGCCTGAGTGATAGCCCTAGAAGAAACATTGAAAATAATTAAAAAAGAATTGTGCAAAATCTTCTCCGACGAACAAATGTAAAAAATCACCAAAGAAGCTACCCAAAAAGATTAGGAATTAGTTAGACATAACGGGATAGCCGCAATCAACCACTACATGTGACCCAGCCAAAAAACCCAACTGACCAACACCTGTTATGTAAATATCGAAAATAATAACACCCACCTTCATATCACAAACGATACCTAGAGCATAAACAGAGATTATTAATCTGGTCATGTAAATGAAACAGTATGTATAACACTGCAGATGAGTACCAAGAAAGCGTTTACACCAAAGTGGCTACAACTACAATTAACTATGGACCCAGGAAATGATATGAGCAGAACAAGAAGAACCGGAACAGGAAACACTCAATAGGTCACAACCCCCACGACTGGATAGAGTGTAAAACAAACGTTGGGAAATGAAATCTTTAAAATGTTGTCGTGACGATCTTTCTTTGCCCCAAAAGAGCACAAGCTTTTTATGAGATATTAACCAGGCCAACCTCACTGATCATAACTCATGTATACCGAATCTTCCTTAAACCTGCATTGTCATGTCATACCACAAAACGAAAAGCATGCAGTAGACAAACTAGGGTTCAGCAAGCGGTACCTCTTGCAAACTGGACCAAGAAACAACATGCCCTCTGACATAACATGGCCTCCACAGCAATATTGTAGACCAATCCCTGTAAAATCAGAGAACCCTGAAGACACATAGTATAGGTATCACTGAAAACACAGTTTAAAACTAGTATGCAAATCATAAACAGTCAATTTAACCCAAAGAAGATACAAAAATCAAAGACGATACAAAATGAGAATGACGTAATATATTGGAAACTAAAGATAAAAAAATAGACTACAACATATCCTGGAAAATCTTAAAAAGAGCTGCATCATCTACAATAACATTTCAAACCAGATTTAGTTAATGCCTAAGAAAAATATTGAACCTATGCACAACCCAACCCGGTTGAGCACTTTTTTAAGTTATTGGTGGTTAGCAACACAATTATTATATATATATATATATATATATATATATAATAGATATATATATATATGTGTGTGTTGTGTGTGTGTGTGTGTGTGTGTGATCTCCCTTGCATCCTTAAATGGATCCTCAAGCATAGGCTCAAAGATTGTCTCTTACATTTTATACTGTTTGCGTAATGTTTCTAGTTTTCAAACAACTTTTTTCCTCTCCAGCTCTCGTCAGGATAGTATTGACTGCACGTGTTTTTCTGTGTATCGGGTGAACGTTCAGGGTGCGTTTTGCGACAACGATTTCCATTTGTGCCTGCAGTTGTTTACTATTTCAGTTTTTGGTTGGTATTTAGGGTTGCTAAGTATGGTTTACATAGTATTAACCATTTTTCAGTTAGGCATAGGTTGCATCTTTTTGAAATATTATTGTATGGTGAAGCTTTTTTTATGATTTTCCAAGATATATTGTAGTTTATTTTTTTTGTCTTTAAGTCTCCAAATGTATTTGCTCAGTTCTGTTTGGTTTTTGTATTTTACTTATTAAATGACTGACTGTTTATGGTTTGCATATCTGGTTTTGAAGTGGTTTTTCCGTAATCCCTATATATGTTTCTTTTTCATGTTCTGATGTCACAGTGGCCTGGTATACAATATTATTATAGAGGCATTTGTTGCTTAAGGGGCACTGTTCTTTTTTTAGTGCAGTTGCAAGATTCCTTTCTTCACCCTTCTTTGCTGTGTTGGTTTTCATTTTGTTAGATGAATCAATTACATTTTTCAGGTTGGGCATACATGAATATGATAGTTTGATATAGTGTTTTTGTTGAATATTTTTGACAGTTTGTGTTTTTTTTGGAAACGATGTTGTTAGGATAAAAAAAACTCTTTCCCTATGTTTGTTTTGACTCTTCCGTCATATGGAGGGTTGTACCATGTAATTTTCCTTTTTCCTGTTTTTTTCTTGTTTTTTGTTTTTGTTCATGTTGTTATCTGGGTTGTATTGTAGTCTGTAGTTGTAACCACTTTTTTGCAATGCTTCTTGGTATTCTACTGCTGCATTATTGAATACTCTTTCATTGCATGATATGTTAGATAATCTTTTGTTTATGCCATTGGGTATAGTTTTTAGTATGGATGGTGGGTGGTTGCTTTTAATGTGTTACATAGATGGGTGTGTGTCATTAGGTTTCTGTGTATGGTTTATATATGTGGTTGTTGAGGTCAAGTGTTATGTCTAAGTAGTTCACTACCTTTTTGTTTGCTTCAATGGTGATTTTTAAGTTTTGATTTTGGAAGATTTGCATAGTTCTTTTTTTCTTGTTTTCTATGGTTCTTGGGTTGTTGGTTAGTGCAGCGAGGCCGTCGTCTCTGTATAGTCCGACTTGTTTTCCAAGTTGTGTTTTGGATGATGGACAGCATGAACAGTCCGACCAGTTCGCAAGTTTCGGCACCATCATATGATCCCATGGTCACATCAAATGTTGAGTTTCTGTTCGTTTTCTTGATCCAGGTTTCATTTCTGCTGTGGAGTAAGGTTTTCTTAGTGTGGAGAATGATTTCCATTTCTGACCCTGTTATTTCTGTATGTTTATTGGCAAATTTCAGAGCTTTAATGAGTAGTTCTTCATCTATGGATGGGTAGAAGTCAACTATATCGAATGTGATGAATACTGTATTCTTCTGTTGGTTGAGGTTTTTGAACCATTGGATAACTTCGTATGTGTTCTTCCAAAGGTTGTATTTAGAGTTTGATTTTATGTTTTTTTATGACTTTTTCTAGAATTTTCTTACTTATTTTACCTAATTCAGATTTAGATGGGTTGATTAGTCTACATGTTGGTTGTTGTAGAAATTAGGCTTGTGGTCTTTGAGGGTTATAAAGGCTTCTTTTATTGCTGTTGTTTCCACCCTATCACTTAGATCCATGCGATGCACCAGTTCTTTTTCTTTTTTACGGATGTTGTCATGTGTAGTTTTATCAGCTTTTTTGTAGTTTTTTTGGATGTTTTTGTCAAGAAGTTGTAACAAATTTGTAGATATTTTTAGAACTGTTTTAAACCACTTGTTTTTAACAGATGTTGCTCCCCAAGGGGTTGAGCGCTTTTATTTATATATATATATATATATATATATATATATATATATATATATATGTATGTATGCAGATACGTGGTTATCCTCGCACACGCCCACAAATCACACACACAAATGGTTATCCTTCCTTCCACGCATCACACACACACAAACACACACACACACACACACACACACACACACACACACTCGCACACACACTGATAGGCACACACACGCGCGCATAGTCATGCATAGGCATACATACACATTATGCACACACACACATGCGCTCTCATATACACATGGGCCCATGCCCACACATCCATACATATGCATGTGAACATCCACTGCACTCTCATACAAATGATAAAAAATGATACAAACCAATGTTAGGTAGGTACTCAAGGACTGACCAGGGCGTAGGGCTAATGCGTAGGTCAGGCATCTGCTAAGTCACAGCCATGAGACCCTCTTCGTAACTTCTCTCATCTTAGTTATTAATCTATGCATGCACCAGCTTAAAATCATGCGCAGTGTGGTATCAGAACTTAGCGGATGTGGCGTAGCATATATGGTTTAGTCCGCACGCAGTGACACCACCTTGATGAATCTGAAACTGAAACTGACACTTCTTCTTCTCCTCTCTTTTCCCTCTTCTCCTCCTTCTTTTATTCGATATCTTCCCCACTTTAACCACTTTCCTTTTCTCTGTGGTTCCATTCCATCATTGTTGTTGGTCACCCAAATTAACATTTAGTACTGAGATCGATGAGACAGGAGACTATATCCCTCTTGAAGACAACACGACGAAAGGTGTTGTGCAAAGGATACACACAACAGCGTCATATATTTTCAAGATCAGGTCGGGAAAACTTTTGAAATGGCTCATATTCATTGCACCATTGATCTAATTTAACACGGCTTAAGTTTTTCCGTATTCCCTAGTCTTTGGTGACAACGATTCTGCGGTTTTTTCAGTTTTTATCAAATCAGGAACTCAGATATATTTGATTTTATAACTGTATACCTCCCTTAGCATGTGTTTATACTAAACGGTTCAGAAAATGTAAAAGAAAATCTATCTTAGAATACTGGAATCATATGTCACCTTTTTCAGGCGTTAGTCAGCATGCTCAGAATAAAACTGGAACTGGTGTGGTGTGTGCCTATCCGAAGCAACAGTCGAGTTTGTCGATTTTAAAGGAAAGAGCAAACCAACCAACAGAAAGAACCTTTACCAAACAATAGTCGTAGAGGGACAGCTGTATTTTTGTTGATCTTAGTATCCTTCACTGTTCTTTTTTTAAATATCTCATTTCAAGTATACCAGCATCACGCGGTACGGCATGGTAAACACACAAACATCCTGCACAACGCGAACAATGTAACACTAAAGACACACAGCAGACAACCAATGTTGAATTATATACATAGTAAGAGTGTTGTAACTGTCCTTAGAACGAATCACACACACACACACACACACACACACACACACACACACACACACACACATATATACACACGCGCGCGCGCGCACACACACGCACAGACACGCACACACACACACACACACACACAACACACACACACGCACGCACGCACGCACGCACGCACGCACGCACCACGCACGCACACGCACTCGCGCGCGCGCGTTCGCGCGTGCTTACACACACACACACACACACACACACACACACACACACACACACACACACACACACATACAGAGATGGAAAGAGAGAGAGAGAGAGAGAGAGAGAAAGAGGAGAGAGAGAGAGAGAGAGAGGAGAGAGAGAGAGATTCCGTTTTCTGTGTACGCGTGTGTGCTTGTGTGTGTGTGTGTGTGTGTGTGTGGTGTGTGTGTGTGTGTGTGTGTGTGTGTGTGTGTGTGTGTGTGTGTGTGTGTGTGTGTGGTGTGTGTGTGTGTGTGTGTGTGTGTGTGTGGTGTGTGCGTGCGTGCGTGCGTGCGTGCGTGCGTGCGTGCGTGCGTGCGTGGTGCGTGCGTGTGCGCTTGCGGGTCGTGCGTGCGTGCGTGCGTGCGTGCGTGCGTGCGTGCGTGCGTGCGTGCGTGCGTGCCTGTGTGTGTGTGTGTGTGTGTGTGCATGTGTGAGCCTGTGCACGTCAACGATTATCAACAAGAGAAAAGTGTGTGATATGTTTGATTGATGTGAAAGGTGTCATCGCAAGTGGAGCACATGACTGTCTTCTTTTGACATAACATGGCATGATGGATTGACAAAGGTTTTGACAGAGACGTATGATTTAAGAGAGAGAGAGAGAGAGAGAGGAGAGGAGAGAGAGAGAGAGAGAGAGAGAGAGATGAGAGAGAGAGAGAGAGAGGATATCATTCGTACATTTCTTTGCTAACACACACTAAAGTGAACTTCATTTAAAACGATCTTTTAAGTAACTTTAACGTTTTCTATTTGATGTCGTTTGATATGATCTAATTTTAATACAAGATAGATTTCTGTGAAGTGTGTCATTAATCACATCTCCTCCTTGCGTTTAAAATGCCTTTTTTTTTAATTCATGCGTGGTAAGTACTGCCACACAATGTGCAATACAACAGGAACAAAAGAAGGCTAAACAAAGTCTATGCACCCGACCGAAGAAATGGGAGGGGGGGGGGGGGGGTACATTATTAATACACTGGGAAAGTGTTATTTTGATATTTCTTAACGCATGTTTCTGCCATTTTTTTTTACAGATTTAACAAGTCGAGAATTTTTTAATGTCATCTTTTTCTTGCTCATCTTTCTTCACTACACGTGGAGTAACTGCACCATCACACTGGAATAACTCAGTTGACAAAGCGTTGCACTCCTGATCCTGATCCTGGGTGTCACGGTTTGAATCTCTTTTGGAACATGTTAGTACAGGAATATTTTTCCTTCGGAGTTTCAAGACTGGTTTTGGATCTGTTTCCCAAAAATTCCTTAGAATCAGGTTGTACAACGAAGGTTACGCGTGTGAGATATGTGATATCTCTTGCAGACGTAAAATCCTAATAATGACTGAGCATTGGCCATAGTCATTAACTGGCTTGAAACAATATTTGAAGAATAAATATTAAGACATTGTATTCCTTTCATTAAAACATGTTCTGTTGGTGACAAAACTCTGCACAATGGTTCAAGAAAATGAACTCCATCTTCCAATGCATTACACTGATTGCAAAGTCTTCGTTCTCTAGATATATGCAGATATTGTCTTTTACTATTTTAAGTCATGGCGCGCTTATCCGAAATCTTGTTAATGCTTGTCTGTGCCTGGGATCTGTAACAGTGATTAAATAATACTCTGTTTCATATTCTTTTACAATAGTCTTGTAAGTTTTGATGATTTTTATTTTTCCTTGTGTTTCCAATGTCGAATATAATCATTTTCTAACTTTTCGAATGTTGCAACTTTTAGTGTCTGCGTATTGAACGTAAATTGATTTGTCCGAACATGGCCCATATTCATATTTATAATATATCTATAACGAACGTCAACCAAGGATCATTTTGTCCCTCTTGATAATGTATGCATCGTTACTGTTACATTCTATAAGCAAGATAATTTCTGACAAATCGAGAATGTGTAGGCAATAGGATTTTGTTTGATTTATCATGTTTAAAAGCGCTGGAAATCTGCCCAGGTCTCCTAACATACCAAGTACCATTGATTTTGTGTTGTTGTTAACTTCACGAATTTGTTGACAAAGTTATTAGGCATTTTTTTCGTCTGCAAATTTACTTGTCAGGTGGGTCCATCAAATAGCCTGTTTAATTCAAAAGAATTTAGTTTGTTTGGTTTGGTAGGGGTAACCATACTTCTTGCCCCATAGGGTTTGAATATTGGGAGTTACTAAAACGCCTCATATTATTTGAATATGTGTTGTATTTATACTCATTTCGTATGATTTCTAAAGGACCTGTGCAGAGTAAATTAATGGCTTGCTGCGCTTGTTTACCCTAAGTGTTCCAATTCCTGTGCTTTCAATATGCTTCCATTCTTCTGGAAGAAAATTTCCAATCTTTGTATTCGTCAGGCGTTTGAATTATGTTTTCACCCCAGCAAAAATAGATTGTGCTTTGGTGCTTGATTTTGTAACAAATAACAACTTTTTTTCTGTTTTTAGATTCTTAATCCCAAACACTGGCAACAGCCATGGGAATTATGTAGTTTCCCTTGTCTGAGACCAGTTTTTTAAAAGAGAAGCAATGATTAGAGATCTCTGCATAAAACAAATATCGAACTACTAACAAGCAGATCAGTCATCAAAAGTTGGGGTGAATCATTACTATACATCACCCTACGATGCCATTTTTGAACAAATTGACAACTGAAGTTAGGGCTGAGACAATTCCTTGACTGTAGCTCACCCGCACGAACACAATTATTTCTTCGTGACTGAAAAGGCCATGTGATCCTTGTTTGTATGGTAGTATTTGTAATACGCATGTTTAATTATATCAAAACAGTTTCCCGTTTATTACTTATTTTGTTCAATTTTAACAGCATTGCATCATGCCAGACATTATCAAATGGTCTTTTTTCAAAATCGAGCCCAGCATCCATATAATCTGCCATAATTAATAAGTATTTAATACTTAATCTTGTTGATTTTCTAAAGATAAGGAATGTGATCAATTATTCTGTGATTCTTTCGAAAGCCTGTCTCTTTTTTTCTGGACAAAAAATGATGTTTGTTCAAGGTAATCCGTAAATCATGCTATTATTGATGATCGTATTACAAACACTTTTCCCCAATGTATTGGTAAGTGCTATTCCCCGATTATAGTGGTTGGCTTCTCCTGGATGATCATTCTTGTACAACGGAATATTCAAACCTCTTTTTTCCACCAATCTGAAATAACTTTTTGCCCTCTCCTTAAAATAAGGGTTAAACATTTTTTAATGATGTGTATGATTATTGGAAGACTAGTTTTTAATCATCTCGTTAGTTCATGCCCCCGTCCCTTGTGATGTTTGTTTGTGGGGTTGTTTGTTTTGTTTGGGTTTGGGCAGGCGCAGGCAAGATTTTTAAAAAAATTCCTCGATAATTTAGGCAAATTGATATTTGATAGCATAGTATAGTCATTTATTTATTTTTTTTTAGTTCAACATCTACGTTTTTGTGTCTGTGTGTTCTTTTCTACATTTTCACTTCTTTCACGACGATTTTATCAAGCTGTGAAATCCATTTTGAAGCATTTAAATTGCTGAAAACAGTTGGTCTTTTCACTAATTTTTTTTTAACGTGCTCTTTGGATCTTTGTAAAGAGATTCATTCAATCTCCTTTGAGAAGAAAACTGACGTTTTTGTTCCATCATTTGACTATCAATGTTTGGTGTTGGGATAATACTCTTGACAGGACATTTATTTTAGTTGGCCTATTTATGCCGAATTCAATATGGATCTGAGATCTCTTGCCCTGTGTTCATAGCATTCTTCTATCAGACCCATTTTTCTTTTTTTTTTCTTTTTTTTTTTGGGGGGTAAGGGCGGAATCTTTTCGCTCTCTTCTGAAGACTGATACCTGGCCCGCTGACGACAGCATATATGTGTCAAGTCCTATTGACAACGTGAACAATGAGACAATAGTGGTTTGATTTTCAACATATCTCTCCAAATTGTTGTTACTTGGAGAATTTGTACCTCTATACCGTGGCATGTTTTTAACGCTGTTTCGTCTGATGATGTTTCCAAACAACAAATATCGATCCACATTGTCCTTTTGAGCTAGAGCCATTCGTTTAATGTACCGTTTGTAAAGACATATATTCGTTTTCATTTTTGATGTAAAATCAAAAAATAGAATTTTTAGTTCGACAGGACAATGGTCTGACATTGCTATAAGGGGATAAACTGTCATACTTAATATTCTTTTTTTTCATGTTATTAGAACAGATAACGCAATCAACAACATTTTGTTGTGGCCAGTTAAAATGACCATATAAATCACCTAATGTTCTTCCATATTAGAATACATTAATTATGGTTTTCAAGACACATGGATACAAGTCCTTCTTCCAGCTTTTTCGAACACATTTGTCCCATACAGTTTCTGTCGCAAATGGTTTCAAAGACATAACCATTCAGTATGTGATATCTATTATTTCATATTCCATTTGTGGTTATAATCAGGGATGTTTCTAGTTCTTTTTGCGTTTGAAAATTACCACACTATTATTACGTTTTCCCTGTCGAGCATGTTTTTTTTTTTCTCTAATTCTTTCTTCCAGTTTATTCCATGTATCTTAAAATATGCTCTTTTCCCGAATGAAGATGTTTCCACCAATGAGGAAATGTACACACAACCAATAAAAGTTTTTTGTTTGTTTTGTTAGCAATACTTCCCACTATCAACCCACAATTGTCACTGTTACTGTTTGGTAGAACGGTAATATTTTGTCGCAAATCTTCCTTGATATATACTGATACTCCACCAGAGTGGACCTTAGTGCCTTTTTTTCGCTTTTGGGCGTACATAATTAAGTCCAAGTGGCAACAGTTGGAAATGGACAGATTTCTAGCAGTATTCTTTATCAGGGCGAGTTTCCTGTAATAGAAGAATTTCATATAGATGAAAATACTTGAACCAACAGTTTCTTCTGTTTATTCATTTGTTGTCAAGGCCATCAATTATATCTTTGTACCCCTTAAGGTTTCATGATACTATCTTCGTTATTATAGTTTTACATTTTTAACTGGATGATACTAAACGATGATAAACAGGATGAGCCACACCAATACTTAAATTAAAGAAACAGAAAAAAAGATACGTAGAAAGATATGTGGTGGGAAAACAGAAACTTGAACAACTAAATCAGCTTGTCAGGTAAATGTTTGTACAAAATCAGTACCATGATAATATGTCCATTTGTTTCATCGTTGTGGAACCATTTTCCTTTGACACGCTGTCTAAAAATCGTGTCACTGTGGGTCATTCTGTCTCTAATTGTGGGGAATGCAGTCGTATTGCCCGTGTGGAGACCTAGTTGTGATTCTGTTTTTTAGTCATTCTGATGGACAGTGTTCTGCTCCTGCGTGGAAATAATGTCGTGGTCTCCAGATTGTCCGGTTGGTTGTTGCACTTGGCTGCCATGAGTAGTTTCTGTTCGGAAAGGGATTGTTTCCACTGTAAGGAGGTGCCAGAGGTTTGGCTGTCAGTTGCCTTTCACTGGTACGGTTTTCTCTGTATCCTATTTGTTGCCAAAATGTTGGGTATATCTGGCACTGAACTGAGGCCGCCGGTTCTTACGATTTCCCGTTCTTTGTTTAGTGGTTGTTTCCAACGAACTTTTTTGTTGGTCGTTTTTCCCCGAAACATACAGTCAAACATTCGACCAACGTTGCCGGCAAGTATGCTTGCTCCTTTCCTATTTGGGATGAACTTCATCTTGTGGATGTAAGTCACTCGCAGATTTTCATGACCAAGGAAGCAAATGTTTGGCATGTCATGTAACTTCAGCAAGTCGGCTTTGGGATTTAGTTCTTCTGATTTTGTTGCTGTGACTTTGCTTGATGACAACCTTTGAGTCTGGGTAGATCTCTTGTAACTTTAACACAGTTGGGGCAAAATCCTTGGCGACTGTTTCAGCACTGTTCTCTTTCAGGTCGTTGATGTTCCGTGTGAAAGCAGTATGGCGTCTGGACTCTGGTCTGTGTTTCCTGTAAGTTTTTTGTTTGTTTGTTGTTTTACTCTGATCTGTGTTACCTGTAAGTTTTTGTCTTTTTGTTGGTTTTTTGTCACACTGGTCTGTGTTCCTGTAAGTTTTGTTTGTTGTGGTGGTTGTTGTTGTTGTTGTTGTTGTTGTTGTTGTTTTACTCTGTCTGTGCTCCTGTTAAGATTTTTTTTGTTGTTGTGTTTTCATTTACTCTCTGTGTCCTGTGTCTCCTGTAAGGGGGGGGGGGGGGGGGGGTTCTTACTGTGGTCTGTTTGTGTTTCCTGTAAGGGTTTTTTTTTTTTTTTTGAGAATAATTTACACTTTGTGTATTTCCTTTTTTAAACATTTAACCCATATGAAAAGATCTTATTTGGTGGCTCCGCATCTCTCATGGTGGGAATCATGATAAATGATGATTTGGGGAGCTGGCTTTGTTCATGATGCCCTTCCTTCGACATTGGCATTGCTGTTATTCTATGGTAGTTGTTTCACTTCTGAGTCACTGCTCCATCATCCACTGCTTATTTTTGCCAGCTTGTCGTTGACCTTGTTGAACCTGTGGGTTTTTTATTATCATTCTGTGAGTTTCCAGGTGGGGGGGGGGGGGGTGTGTCGGCACAATGTTGGGATTATGCTGTCTTATTCATGGTATTTTGCTCTTTGGTTCCGCATGTTTCTTCCTGTTGTGGTGCTGTCTTTTTGTGTTGGGGGGGGGGGGGGGGGGGGGGGGGGGGGGGGGGGGGGGGGGGGGGGGGGGGGGGGGAGGGGGGGGGGGGGGGGGGGGGGGGGGGGGGGGGGGGGGGGGGGGGGGGGGGGGGGGGGGGGGGTGGGGGGGGGGGGGGGGGGGGGGGGGGGGGGGGGGGGGGGGGGGGGGGGGGGGGGGGGGGGGGGAGGGGGGGGGGGGGGGGGGGGGGGGGGGGGGGGGGTGGGGGGGGTGGGGGGGGGGTGGTGGGGGGGGGGGGGGGGGGGTGGGGGGGGGGGGGGGTTCGGGGGGGGGGGGGGGGGGGGGGAGGGGGGGGTGGTGGGGGGGGGGGTGTGGTGGGGGGGGGGGTGGGGGGGGGGGGTGGGGGGCGGGGGGGGGGGGGGGGGGGTGGGGGGGTGGGGGGGGGGGGGGGGGGGGGGGGGGGGGGGGGGGGGGGGGGGGGGCCGGGGGGGGGGGGGGGGGGGGGGGGGGGGGGGGGGGGGGGGGGAGGGGGGGGGGGGGGGGGCATCATCATCACAAGTAATGGCGTTTTGCTGATTGTTCTTTGTGACATTTAGGTGTCTGAGCTCTGCTGGTTGTCACCCTGGGAGTTTTGAAAGTGTTTGGAGTGTGTCAAAGGCTCTGATGTCCTCGACGGGTCAGCTTACTAGCTTGCGTATGCTTATAACATGGGTTGTTGGGGGGCCAGGAGTGAAGACATCCTGGTCTTGCTGTTTTTCAAAGGAGTGGCCAGAACTCTGGATTCTCTATTGGTTGCTTGAGGGGTCAGAGAGTCCTGTGGGGTGGTGGTCTTTTTCTTCCCCCAAAACCCAAAATTCGATTTCAGTGAAGGGACTTCTGTGTTGTGAGATTTGTTCGTTCTCGTCTCGCTCGCTCGTCCTTTTCTACTGATCTAGTCTGTGTTTGAAGTCCCCTGTTTGTACCTTCGTCCACTGTAATCGAAAAAACAAGTGTTTGTGTTGTAGGTTTGTGGTGTGTGTGTGTTGTGTGTTGTGTGTGTGTTTGTGTGAGAGAGAGAAGGTGGTGTGTGCGTGTTGTGTGGGTGTGCCCTTGACTGTTGTATGTTATTGTCAATTTTGTTATCTCCCTCCCTCTTAGTTCCCTGTCGGATTGTTTTTTCAGCAATGTGACAGATCTAGTCACGTGGCCATCCCAACGTCGGTGTCCGTTTTCTTAACTGACGTCAGTAACACACTCCGTGTGATCCTCTGTGCTGTTTGATGGTTGGACACACTTGTTCAATTGGTAATTTAGTCAGCATGTCTGGTGTTTTAGTAGCTTGCAGTAACACCTCATTTTCCATATCTTGATGTCCTCCTTTCGCACTCGCTGTGAGGGTCCACGCTGTGCAGGCATACAGGAAGAAAAGCACACTAATGTTGTGGCACTCGTGGAGATCTTATCATTTCATTTTATGTTCGAAATCTGGAGATCAAGAGAGAGAGAACGAGAGAGAGTGTGTGTTGTGTGTGTGTGTGGGTGTTGTGTGTGTGTGTGTGTGTGTGTGTGTGCGTGTGTGCGTGCGTGCGTGTGGCGCGCGCGTATATGTGTAGTGTGTGGTGTCGTGGCGTGTGTGTGTGTGTGTGTGGTGTGTTGTGTGGTTTTGTGCGCGCGCCGCCGCGCGCCCTTGATGTGACCACGGCGCGTGTGTTACATCGTTTTGCTGTCTTTCTTCCTGGTTAAAGACTGGCGAAGGCCAATGATGCTGCTCTGTTGTTGGTCCGCTGTGTGCTTTGACTTGAAGCCCTTGATGGAGACTAGGGACCACCCCCCCCACCACCCCCCACCCCCCCCCCCCCCCATCTCCCCAAGCGCCCATGTCGCTGTGCTAAGTGTTGTGCTGGTGTCACTGCTGTGTGCCCCACAACTGTCTCAGTGGTGTGTCCCATGCTCTACAGACTGGGAGTTCCACACGGATCGACCCCCGTTCAGCTTCAGGGGAGGTTGATGAGCACCCACCCCCTTGAGTTCTACAGTGCTTCAACGAAAGAGTCTCCCATCGGGCGATCCGCTTAACCCGTGTGTGTTGTATTGTGCATCGTAGGTTGACATGTGGTGTAAGCCAATCGTTCCAGTCTGTGCTGTACATATAGCCATCGCACTCACACTCTGCCCCACACCACCTTGTGCATGGACAACTGATTCAGAACTTTGGCTCTTAGTCCAGGACATCTCTTCAGTCCCCAGCCAATGCCATCCAACACCATGACTGCATTGCTTTTAGAACGTGTGTGAAAAGATGAAATGTGTGCCATAGAGGTGACTTTACCTGTTTTTATGTATTGATTGATTTACTTATCAATTTCTTATTAGTGAAATCATCATCTGCTCCTTTCAGCATATTAAAGATCACACTGAGTCTGTTGTAATTGTCTTCCTCTTTTTTTTCTTCTTGCTTCACGCTGTCCGCCTTTCAATGAACTGGCTCATCTCTTCGCATTGAAATGCATTTTGCGAGTTGTCTATTTGTCTATCTTCTGTGGATGTAGCCTCTCTAATCTCGGGGTTTCTCTCCGCTATTCTGTGATCTCTATCTGTCGTAGACTTCGTGGGAACGGGGGTGGAGCGGGTGTGGCTGCCCTATCACAGGCCTGGCAACGTGACCTGGCCCACAATACTGGTGGAAATCGTGACGTCGAGCTGAGCTTTGCTTGTGCTACATTGTGTAATTATTTCTCTGTTTTGGCAGGTAGTTCTACAATATCGCCATAGTGTTTGTTGGTGCGATCTGAGGACAGCAACAGATGAAAAGCGTTTGGGAAGCTTTGGTTGAACCCTGTGTCTTTTCAGTTGTGAGTTTTTCTTCTTAACATGTCCCCAGCAGAACGATGATGTTACTGTTATATCCTAGGACTCGATTGCTTGACTATATCGTAAAGATGATGCACAGATTGCCTGTCATTTGGCCTTGATTTTTTTTTCAGTCACTGAGTGTACCTTTATCTGCTACAGACAGACCCGTGTCTAAACATCAGTGATCTCTGATTGAGTTTGGGAGCCTTTGATGTGTGCATGGTTTTCAGGAATGGTTCTTGTGCTTGGCCCTAAGAAAGTGGCCTCCGTGTATCTACTATTTTTCGTGACTGTGCATTATCCATTTACGATATTCTTTTTTCGACATTTCCTCTAAACTGTCGACGATTCGCATCGATTATAAACGTAACTATTGTTTTAATATCAAAAGCAATAGTCCCCCCAAAGGGAAGAAAATATAATATAAAATCACAGTGCCACTCTTCTTATATTTTGGCCACGTGGCCTTTTTCAAGAGAAAAAAAAACAGTACAACTACGTGATGTCCATCTTTGGCAACTGGTCAGAGCAAATAAAAAGATTCAATTTTTTGTTCGCTAAATAGATTAAGAAGTGTTTCAGGAATCATACATGTTTTACAGGTTTGCGTGAACAGGTTTTACAGGTTTGCGTTAACAAACATGTTTAACGAGTAGCTAGTTGCTTCTTTAGAAAGAAGCTTTCCTCGCACGTTATGACACAACAACAACACAACAACAAACAAACAAATAAACAAACAAAAAAACAAACGAAGAAAGTCAGTGTCAAAATGATGAACATCATCATCACAGAACACCACTGAATAAAATTCAATGTTGGAGAGTATAAAAGAAAACGTTAGAATATTTACACAAAAATAATAATACGGAAATGAGTTATGAATCACACACACCACACCACACACACACACACACACACACACATACACACACACACACACACACCACACACACACACACACACACACACACAACACACACACACACCGAGAGTCAGATACTGCACTACAATATATATTATCAGCCCCACGAGAGCTGCCCTGGCGATATTACGATAAAATGCTAATATTTATCCCCCCCTTGTGCCAAAATAATACCAAACCAAACATGTTGATTCACGGGAAGAGATGTTATGAGAAGTCCAGTCACTCATCTCCCTCCATGGAAGACTTCTTGGGCTTGTCTCCGGCGAATCAATCCACCGTCCACTGGACCCTGTAGGATGGCCTTGGACAGGGAGTCATGGAGTGAAACATGCCCGTGTCAGGCAAGCTTACAGCGTCTGGCTGCTTTTTGTCATCATCATCATCATCATCATCTCATCATCATTATTATTATTATTTTCTTCTTCTTCTTCTTCTTCTTCAGGAGCCACCCAGCAGCGGGAGCAGCATCAACAGCAACATCAGCGTCATTATTGTCAGCATTATCTTTATATCATCGTCATTTTATTGTTTCCATTGTGATCAGGAAAATGATTACCTGACACAATGCAAGTTTTATTGTGATCGGTCTGATGCGGATGGAGATGATGTGATTACCAGTCAATCAACCCAATCATCATCATAATCACAGCAGAAAGCAGCAGTAGCAGCAGGGGTGGCAGAATCCCATGTCCAAAACCACAGTCACATTACAACACATCTGTCTGTGTGACTTACTATTCTTCATTCACTGGCTAGGCTTCCATCCCCCCCCCCCCCCCCCCCCCCCCCCCACCTCCTCCGCCCGCCCTCCTTCCTGGCCCCCTTCCATCCCCCCCCCCCCCCCCACCTCCCTTCCTCCGCCCTTTCCCCCACCCCTCTCGAGCAGCCTGCCTGGAAGATTTTGTTCTTAAACGTGTGTAGAGAAGAGGAGATCAGTGATATTTTTTTTGTTTGTTCAGTTCTTCAAACGTCTACTATGTTTATTGATTTTTTGTAATTGTTTAAAAGGGAGAACAAAACATATTCCCACATACAAACTTTCGGAATTTCTTGGATCTTACACTAACGAACTGATCAACCCGAAATTTGAACAGGCTGAGTGAACAAAGGACGGTGAGGGAAAGGTTTCAAACCCCCCTGGAGTCCACACACACACATCTGTGCCCCGTCTGACCTTTTCCTTTCCAGTCGAGGTGTGTCCCTGGAAACACTTTTCCCTATGTCCCTCGTGCACACAGCGTGGACTGGGTTTATCTTTCAAAGGAAACGTAAAATGAAAACTACAGGGCCGAACAAGTTCAGCAAAAGGTAAGAAATTACGTTTCCTATGCCTGACTGATGTACATGATATTTTTGACAGAAAAACTGAACAACTGAACTGCTAATGATTCTTGGGATATATTATATGAGCTAGACAGTTTTCAGGTTAAAGTTTTACGTTTGCTCTGCATTTTAGGAAACAGAAATGTTCTGACACAGCAAACTGAATCTTCTGATAATACACACCAAATAAGTCGGGAAAACGTTTGTTTTACGTTTAAAAAACACTTGAAATGTGCATAATCAGTGAAATATTTAATGGTGATATGGGTGCAATGTTTAAGTATCTTAAAAATTGTATAGTGTTAATGAGTGTTTTCTGACTGATCGATCATTATCCATATTCGCTTTAACATTTTTTAGTGTATTTGTTTGAGGCAAACTGCTGCCTGCTCTGTTTCAACTTAGTTTTTGTACAATTCGTATTGAATCCCGAACTTGAACAAATTTATGTCCAAGCAATAGAGTCGGATGAAATTATAACTCTACAGCATTACTAGTATTATTGATTGTGACTGTAATGATGGCTTAGATCCATTTGTTATACGTATTAAAACTATTTCTGATTTTATGCAAATGATCCAGACAAGCAAGAAACAAAAGTGCTTGAACAAGAAAAGGGTGTAAAGTGACTAGTATGCGAACAATGTGAAAAGAAGTAGATTTAAATCAAATGATCCATGTAAACATCTTGACAGACTAAGGATGGTTCCAATCGTGTCGCTTACAGTATAGTGAGGTGAAAAACAAAATTAATTTATTGTATTTGTTGCATTTCAAACAAAACTATAATGAAAGAAGAGACATATAAAAAATCAAGTCATGCAATTAGAAATGAGGAAAATCAGCAACGTTTATACCTGTAATAACAAGTAAAACCATAGATATCAATCCTAGTGACACCAAATCGATAATATCATATCACTACAGGAAAAATTGTTAAGGAGTACTACACTAGAGATAAAGAGAGCAAAGCGAGAGCAGAAGCAGAAGTTTATTCAGTATAGGCCATGGCCCCTTCTGAAGGGTGTATAATACATGGTCAATACACTTTTGGATAAACAGTGAATAATCAGACAATTATATAACATGACAGTTGAGCATTAATCCATCCTGACTGTGGAATCTAAGAAATACTTTAACTGAGTAGTACAATATGTCTTTTAAATACTGTATACAAATATATGCAAACATTCTTCAACATAATTTGGCGCCGATTTTGCCATGAGCAATACAACTTTAAACAGATATGGGTTTTTTTCTAGATATGTTGGAGGGGAGGGGGGGGGGGAGGGGGGGGGATAAAATTATTTCGTAAATATTGGAAGGCAGGGCAGCACAGCAAAATAATATTGTCCATCATCTTTCGCATTCTTACACAATGGAAACGTAATAGCATTTTAATCAACCGATGTATACCGATGCTTCTGTGCGAATATATCGGCTATTCTAAATCCCATTCTTGCCATATAGTTCTTCAAATTTCTTTAAATACATGGAAAAACTTGTTGATATTTCTAATGTAATGGCATAAAAGAGGGGAAACAAAAGATGGCAGTAACTGGTCGAGAGCAACAGCTACATTTAAGAAATTTTAGAAAAACTTTTTTTTCATAATTGTGTGATTCTATCTAATGACTGTTACCTGCATGATCAGGCACAGCAGATATACATGTTTCTCGATTGCCTTGTAGACGGAAAAAAGTACTGTACTTGTGACTTGTTCCTTACCTTTTTTTATTGTTTTTGTCTTTTTTTTGTTAGTTTTGTTTGTTTGTTTGTTTTTGTTTTGTTTTGGTTTTTTTTTTCCAATGCTTTTTGTCTATTATGTCTTTATGTGTGTATATCATTATTTCTAAACCTCCCCCCCCCCCCCCCCCTTCTTGATCTTGCATATTCATTCATATGCACGTTGTTGATATTTGTTTGCTGTTATTATTGGAAAAACATTTTTTTTAATAGTTAATTTTTTTTTAAACGCCAAGCAAAAGAGACGCTTCACAAGTCGTAGATGATTTAAACGTTCTATGAAAAAGCGTCCCTGTCACGGTTTTGAACGTGTTCCTCCCATTTTGGCCATCGGTTATCAACCGACGCGCAGTTCTTTTTCAAAAGATTTGACATTTTTTTCGCACCTTGATCCACCCAGACGAATTCGAAACCCATTTGGATACAAAGCATCTCGAATATAAGACTCTCCCACCATGTCTTCCCTTTTAATTCTAAACCAAGCAACATTGTATACACCTCATATTGTAATCTTTTTTCTCATCCATACGCAGAATTTTCAACCAGTAACTAACAACATTGCAAACAGGAGTTGATATGCATAGGATATCGACCTGTACCTCATATACAAAATCATTTTATCGTTTTAGGTTGCACTCCCAGAAACTTTTTAAAGCAAACAGGTAAACTTCTGCTATTTCAGCAACAGCTTTATCCCATACCCCATAATTCTGCTCCATACTGAGCAATTGGTTTTGAACTTGCACATCAAAAGTTTAAGGAACACAACCAAAGAGTTGTTTTTAAGCATATGCAAATTTTATCAATATACATAATAACGCACTTTTTTGCTCCGCTCGCGAGGTCCTGAAACATGGGTAGTGAAACAGATGCAAGATATTTGTAACAATTCACAATACCAATTGCCTCGCCATTAAAAAAACATAATCTCATTTGCTGCCAGGTATCTGCCTTTTCGAAAAACTACGATGCGGCTCTTTTCTACATCGATCATAAGTCGAATCCTTGCAGCTGTACTATGGACGTTTATTTCACTGGGTTTGGAGTCCAACTGGAGTGTCTGCTAACAAAGCAATATCGTCAGCTAGTAACAAGATAAATACTTCGGGACCATGTGGCTCCATGACGTCACTTTTTTTCAATTTATTTCTGAGGCCAGTCTATTTATGAATAAAGAAAACAATACAGGACTACAGACCCTCTCCCTGTTTTTCACACCCTGTGTGCACAAATTGCAGTGTGTAAGTTTCATTGACGCGCCTTTTGCTTTCGTTTGCACATTAGAATACATACTTTTCATACACTGAAAATAGTTTTTCCCTGTAACATCATTCATTTGAAGAACTGGTCGTAGAAGTTTCCTTGAAATGGAATCGAAAGCCTTCTCAAAATCAATAAAAAGCAACGTAGAATTTACGAATTAATGAAACTGCTTCTGTATGATTGCTAATAATGTAAACCATGTGGTCCACTGCAGAGTATCCTTTCTTAAAAACCAGCCTGGTATTCCTCAATAATATTACGCTATTCCTACCAACATCTGCAACCTGTAGTTTATAATAGAACTATATTGCTTGTTATCAATGACACAAAGTGGAACTCCTGTGTAGTTGCCAGGATCATTAACATTCCTTTTTTTTTAAGTGATGGTACTATGATTGATTCCATCCATCCTTCAGGGTATATTCAACTGTCAGAACGAGCACTGAAAAAAATTAGCAAGGAACTCGACAATAATCTAGCCACCATTTTTAAACATTTCTCCAACTAAGCCCATCTGGACCAGTAGATTTGCCGGTTTCGTTTTTGTTTGTTTTTGTTTGTTTTTGTTTTTTGTTTTTGTTTTTGTTGCTTTTTTTTTCCAACTTCTTTAAAGCTACTCCAGAACTTTCTCTTTGGAGATTGGGTCATCCAGAAATCTAGTTTCATCTGTGTTTTCCGAATAATTTACCGTTTCTGTTTCTATTGTACTGCCAACATCTTTTTCAAGGAGGTGGTTAAAATCGCTTAAGCCACTCGTTAACACAAATCGTGTTATGTGTGGGATGACACCCTATGTACATAACGCCAAAAGTCGTTGGTATCATTCACCAAGTTCATAAGATTATTCATAAACAAGTGTTTCATTCTTTTTTTTTTTTTTCCTTCATCTGTAATAGCTTTTTTGTATTCTCTTCGTGATTTGCAATAACCTGGCATCTCAGTGACATCTAATGTTCTGCAAAATATTCTTAGGAGCTTTCTAGCAGATATTTTTAGCTGCTTGGCGTTCTTTCTTCTTCGTCAAACCACGTATCGTTATGTGTTCTTTTATTAATTCTGATCCTTGTTTTCATACATTCTGCTTGCTTTTTCATACAGTTGCTACACGTATTCAATGTCAAGTTAGTTAATATCCACATCTATGAGGTCAATTGCTGCTTCAAGTAAAGACTTAGTACCTTCATTGTTCATCAGCGCATGACATGATTCAGCATTCTGTTTCTCGCCAGACACATTTTGCAATAAACTTACATTTTTCATTCATATTATCTTGATCCTCATGAAGTTTATCGTCCTGATAAAAGTTCATTTGAAATTCCAAAGGCAAGTGATCGGACTCAATGCGTTCTTGTACATACAGAGAAAATGATGAAATGATACCTACATAAAGATCAACAGAAGCCAAAAACTTTTCATTAACACTATTACCTGTGTCAGAAACGTTTGTGAAACGACCTTGGCGGTCGCCATTACACATTCCGTTTAAAATGCATAATTATAGATATATGCCTATGCTGAGTAAAACACTTACCATGTCAACTTTAATTCTTTCTCTTCTGGCTCCCTTTTATCACGAAAAAAGTCATTTTTAACACGTACTATTAGCACCTGCATACTGACCGATATTAGACATTCTGCTGCTGAGGTCTCCGCTTAAGAAATTTTTACGTATTAGGAAATTCAAAGACCTTATCTGTGATGATATCTTCAGGTGCACGCTTACCATTAAATTACTAGCAGCATGGTGAATTTTTTTTCCGGGGTACATACGTACATACAAAACATCTTTGATGAAATTAAACTTCTAGAATTACAACCATGATAGCATTGTTTGTAATCAAACTTCAATTGCTACATACTGCAAACGGTTTTTCTTTTCGTTTTTTTTTTTCAACGAGACAGATTATTCCCTCTGGCCACCTCCTTAAAGTGTAAATTGTGTTGCAGGTTTACAGGAAAAAAAAAATCATGGGTGTGAAAAGAAAAAGGTTGTAAATAATCAACGGAAGTTTGAACAAGACAAACTATGTCAAACGATATTATATAAGAGAAAAAAATATGATCGCCAATCTTCAACAATAACTCAGTGACATTCCAGTGACAAAACGATTTCCATCCACGCACACACGTTGTTCCTTTTTCGCTCTCATACGCATGCACTTTTCCCCCTGCTGTGTACAGTCCTGACTGCCACTCTCAAAATACACAGTAACACCGCCGGTGGAAGGCACCATGTTCACACTCTCCTCGTGCACGCGATCGGAAGCTGACATAGCTGCAGTGTCATCTTCTGTCACACGCTCACGGGGGAAAAAAAAAACACCACGTGCACGTGATACATTCTGTCAGAACTAGAGGAAGACGGTGATACTAGTCTTTTTGTTCCCTCTGTGTTATGTGCAACTTTAATTGCAAATTTTTCTATGACATGACAAGGTATACTATTCTTTATGTATGCTAGGCCGGCGGTATTCTTATTGTAGTGGTTTTAGTTTTTGACGATCCAACTCACATTTGATCCCCTATGTAACCAGGTGGTCAAAAAGCATTGTCGCCTTCTTTAATTTCTTTTCTAGCTGTCTTTAGATGAGGAAGAAGTTTCCGTCAAATTTCCCTATCCCGTGCGGAGAAATCTTCCCCGACAAATACGTTTTGCTGCCCCGAAGGTTACCTCTAAGAATTCTCTCCTTGTCTTTGAAAAAGGCACACACCAGCCAATAGTAGGGAACTCTTTCTTTTTGTTGAGTCTGTGGAGTTGGTCAAAGTCAATGTCCTCAGTCAGGTTATGTTGGTCCATCAGTAGATCTCTAATTACACCTTCACGTTGCTTTTTAGTTTCATTTCCTGGTCGGAAGACGCCATAAAAACGGTATTTTTTTTTTTGGACCGTCCCTCTAACTCGTCAGCCTTTATTTCTAAGTTTCTCTACCTTTTCCTCGTAGTCTTTCGTTTTGTTTTGTTCTTCCAGAATTTGATTTTTTACTTTCATAAATTTTGTCAATTCCTCCTTTCAGTTCCGTCAGCTCTTCCGTAGTACAGCAAACATGGCTTTAACTTGTCGGATATCCTCCTTCACTTTCGTTGAATTTACTGTGAAGAGTCGCCATGATGGTTCCTTCAGCATCGGGTCACTAGCGTGTAAATTGCAGAAGCAATCTTTCTATAACAAACAGTGTAGCCGTCGGCAGAGTTTTAAATGTCCAAGAGCATGGCTTTCTTCTTCAAACACTACCTCGTCGAACCAGAAAGCTATTGAAGACTGCGCAATCTTTCCGCAACAGAACCGAGAATTGCAAATCACTCTGCAATGATAACGACCATTACTCTCCTCTCTCGGCATGATGCGACCAGGTACTCCCCCCTCCGGCTGTGACGACGACCAGTAAAAAAAAAAAAAAAGCCGCCCAGCAGGATGGACGAGACCATGTACTCTTCGCATGATGACGGACGACCCATGNGATTTTAATGACTGTGACCTCAATTCAAACCTGCCTTCTTTTAAACAGTATGTGTCATGTTTTACAAGAAAGGATAAAATACTTGATTTATGCTACTGTAATATACCATCTGCATACAAAAAGTGTGTTCAGCTCCCCCCTGTTGGTCAGTCTGATCACAATGCCATTCATCTCTTGCCAGCTTACAGACCAAAAGTGAAACACAACCTATCACTAAAAAGCAAGTGCAGTGTTGGACACAAGAAAGTGTTGATGAATTACAGGCTTGTTTTGAATGTACAGATTGGAATTTGTTTTTGAATTCTAGTTTTGACATTAACGAAGCCACGATGTTATTTCCAGCTACATTCTTTCTGTGAACACATGATTGTACCTACTAAAACTATCAAAATATTTCCCAACAACAAACCTTGGGTTACAAAATCTCTGAAAGTAACTCTAATGAGAAAAAAAAAGCTTTTCAATCAGGCAATAAAAGCGATCGTAAGGTTGTACAAAAGAAACTGCAAACAGAGATTGAAGAATCAAAGAGAGCTTACAAGAGAAAAGTCGAAAACATGTTCCAGAATGGAAATATGCGAGATGCATGGAAAGGAATAAAGGTTTTATCAGGTTCAGGAAAATGTTCAAAACCAAAATATTAGTAACAAAAAAAACAGCAAAAGAACAGAAGCAATTTGCAGAAAAGCTGAACGATTTTTACTGTAGATTTGATGATAAAGATTTTAGTAAAAGAATTAAAGGAAGTGAAAGGAAGAACTCCAAAGCAATGTTAAAAACGATGTTGATGGAAGTGATTCTGTTGTGATTGAGGAAAATGATGTTCAGTCTTTTTTTCAAACGTTTAAATGTGAGAAAGGCAATGGGCCCTGATAATATCTGTGGAAAATTGTTGAAGGTGTGTGCTTCTCAGCTCTCCTATGTTTACAGTCGTTTGTTTACCTGGCTACTTAGAGAATGTATAATTCTGTTTTATGGAAAAAATGCCACTGTATGTCCTGTTCCCAAAAAAACGCAACCCAAGCTGTTTTAAATGATTACCGACCAGTTGCCCTCACATCTGTTGCAATGAAATGTCTTGAAAGAATTGTCCTCTGTTCTGTTTTAAAAGATACTACACAGTACCAAGACCCGTTTCAGTTCGCATACCAACAGAACAGATCAACAGATGATGCCACACTCACACTTCTCCATCATGCTTTTTCACACCTCGAAAAAACCTGCCTCCTTTGTACGCATTCTCTTTTTGATTTCTCATCAGCATTCAACACCATACAACCACATCTGATGGCAAAGAAACTCATTAACATAAATGTGTGTAACAAGCTCATTCTTTGATAATTGATTTTCTTACACAGAGGACACAGTCTGTTCGATATCAAAGTGTTGTTTCGTCTTCCAGAGTCATTTCAACTGGCGCACCCCAGGGTACTGCTTTATCACCAGTGCTTTTTACTCTGTACACAAATGATTGTTCAGGAAGTAATTCAACTTTGTACATTAAATATTCAGATGACTCAGCACTTGTGGATCTCTCCAACCCTGATTCTGTTTACTTTAAGGAGGTTCAAAGATTTGTTGACTGGTGCGATCATAACTATCTTGATCTGAATGTAACAAAAACGAAAGAAATGTTGATTGATTTTAGAAAGAATCCAAAAGCTGTACCAGCACTTTTTATCAAAGGTGCTGAAGTAGAACGTGTTGAATCATACAAATATTTAGGAACTTTTATAGATAATAAGCTGAATTTTAAATCCCATGTTGAGTATGTCCACAAAAAAAATGTCAAACCAGGTTTATATTGTCTTCGCAAGCTGCGATCATTTCATGTGAATACTGACATTCTTCGGACATTTTATTCATGCTTCTTGGAATCTTCTTTCTCATTTATGTGTTGGTATGGTGGGTTGACTGTGAAGAGTAGAAATGTGCTTGAGAAAGTGGTGAACGTGGGAGGAAAAATCGTTGGTGAGAGACAAAAAAAAGTCTGAGTGAGCTGTACAGGTGCCCGTGTTGTTTGTAAAGCGAAGAAGATAGCGTGTGACCAGACCCACGTTCTTGCAAATCAGTATGACCTTCTTCAGTCAGGACGAAGATATCGATTGGTTAAATGCAGAAGTGTCAGATTTAAACAAAGTTTTATTCCCCTGTCCATTGATTTTATGAACCGATGAGATGTTTAATTGAAATCCAAATTCCTTTATATGAATGTATGTCATATGTGAGAAATGGGTAATGTGACTACATTATTCTTTATTTGCTGTGAATGTGTGTGACCACAAATTAATTTCTCAATCGAGATAATAAAGTTTACTTGACTTGACTTGACTTGAGTTGAAAATAATTATAAACAGAACATATATAAATGTGTGTACTAGAAAAATGCCTACGAAACTTAACTGTCTGTCAGAAGCAGCTGAACGGACGCCAGAAGACAGAACCAAATAATGCAAAGAGTAATGAAAATGCGTTTAAGTTTACTACAGAATAGAATTTTTGTAAACCTTTGTTTTTCATTATATAACAGATATATACGTCAAATCATCTGTGGTCACATTGAATCGAAATGTTTTTCTGCTACATGCCCATTTGTACATGCTTTTTTTTTCGTCGGTTACTTTTGTCACTAGGTAGTCATGATGTTTTGTCACTGTTGTTACTACTGTGATGATATATTATACACAGCTAATCCTGACCATCGCCTTTCCTCAGGTATCACCTCGTCCCCCACTCTCCACCCTCAAACCGTCTCCCCTTTCCCATCCCGCTCTCCTCTTTCGTTCTCTTCTTTATTACAAGTACATGTACACTGTCTCATAGTCAGCAAGTTTGTCATCCGGATCAACGCAAGAGACTCCTGCGAGGAAAGAAGCTGCAAGACGGCTTCATTTTACCAAGCTGAAGAACATTAGAAGCGAGTCGTTGTTTGTAGACACTCTTGAAGAATGCTTGGAATTCGCCTCTCTGGACAACCAGAATGTGGAGTCCAACTGGTGACCTTCAGAGAACTGGGTCACAACGATGTTTCAAAGATCCTGGGACCAGCAACTAAGAAATACAAGGAATGGTTTGATGAGAACTGTAATAACATCCAGAAGCTACTAGATGAAAAAAAAAAATCTTCTGCACAAAGCTTACCTCAGTGAAACCAAGTCCACCTCCAAAAAGATACGTTCAACAACATGCACAGAACACCTCAAGAGAAACTACGAAAGATGCAAGACACATAGCTGAGAAACAAAGCTGACGAGATCCAAGGATATGCTGACAGTCATGATATGAAGAACTTTTATAATGTCTTGAACACACTTTATGGACCAACATCATCAGGATCATCCCCTCTGCTCCCTCAGCTGATGGAAATGCATTGATCACTGACAGGTAGAAAATTGTGGAACGCTGGGCAGAGCACTTTAACAGCACACTTAACCGCCCATCATCTATCAATTACAAAGTCATCGACGCTCCCACAGTGCCCACCAACAAAAAAAATGGATGAGCCACCAACTCCATACCAGCTGAGGTCTACAAAGAAGGTGGCACAGCTCGGACTGAAAAGCTTCATCATTTGTTGCTTCTGATGTGGCAGTAGGAGACGATTCCTCAGGAGTTCAAAGATGATCCATCCATTATTTATCTGTACAAGTGCAAAGGGAGCATTCAGGTTCGTGACAACCACCGAGCTGTATATCTCCCTTCTGCAGCGGGCAGGATGCCTGCCATGATTCCGCTGAACGGCTTTGTAACGTACCTTGAACAAGAGCTGTTGCCAGAGAGACAGTGCGGCTTCAGAAAAGACAGATGATCTATTGATATGGTTTTTGCTACTAGACAACTCCAAGAAACAGCATGTCATGTCGACCTGTCCAAGGCCTTCAATATTGTCAGTAGAGAGGGCCTGTGGAAGATTATGGCCAAATGCATATGCCCATCGAAAATCATCTCACTGGTGCGACAACTTCATGATGGCATGCAGGCCCGAATCTGGGATAATTGGCAGGCATGTAACCCAATGCCTGTCACAAATAGTGTAAAGCAAGGCTTTGTTTTGCCACCCACTCTGTTCAGTATCTTATCCTTGGCAATGCTAAGTGACGCCTTCAGATTCAGAACGGATGGAAAGCTGTTTAACCAAAAGAGGCATTAGGCAAACATTAAGGTTATAACAGACATCATCAAAAGTTTTTTTGTTTGCTGATGACTGCCCTTTAAATGATGGCTCGGAAACTGACATGCAGTCCCGCATCGACAAATTTTCCACTGCATGTGCCAGCTTTAGTCGTGACATAAATTGAAAGGAGATGGAGTTCTGCATCAACCCTGTTCAGGAGGACCCTACGGTGAACCGAATATCACAGTCAATGGTGTGAGACTTGCTCTGGTGATACATTTGCCTGCCTTGGCAGCCCACTTTCCTAGAACGTCATTAGTGATGATGTGAGCAGATCTGCCAAAGCAAGTGCAGCATTTGGCAGACAATGGGTGAAATAGAAAAGGCTTCAGTCTTAGAGACCAAGCTGAAGTGCACGGAGCAATTGTTCTCCCCACACACTCACCTACCCATGTGAAATATGGACACACAGCTGTCCAGCCGAGATCAAAATCGTGCTATTTAGTTCCAGCCTGCCCGGCAGGCGATAAACAGAGGCGGCGTGGCTCACTGCTGAGCGCTGAAAAGCTGGAAGCCCGCGTGTGTAAGGCCCCATCCCTTTTCTCAAGGGAGCACGTGTGTTCTCGTGCTGTGCTTCTTGTACTTTACGGATTATTATTCTTCCACGCTCCATAACTGGATATAATTAACTGTGTGTATGTGAGTTTGTGTCTTGGGATTCTGCTTTGTGCAGTTTGATGTAACATCGGTTCATACCGCATTCTTGAGTTGTTTTGTTTTGTTTTGTTTTGTTTTGTTTTGTTTTTTATTGAGAAGTTGTTCATTTTCATAAGTTGGCCAGGATCCGCCACGTGCATACGTATATCAGCAAGCCGTGAAAGTGTGTGGTGCTACTGCTCGAGAGGAGACATTCTAGGCCTACCAGGCGATTGTTTTCCTTCCTCTCTCTCTCTCTCTCTCTCTCTCTCTCTCTCTCTCTCTCTCTCTCTCTGTGCGTGTGTGCGTGCGTGCGTGCGTGCGTGCGTGCGTGCGCGCGCGCGCGCACGCGTGTGTGTGTGTGTGTGTGTGTGTGTGTGTGTGTGTGTGTGTGTGTACGCGCGCGCACGTGCGTGCGTGCATGTGTGTGTGTGTGTGTGTGTGTGTGTGTGTGTGTGTGTGAATAAGCGCGCGCGCGCGTGTGTGTGTGTGTGTGATTAATCCTGCATTGGCTAGTCTTGTCACTTACGTGTAGGCCTACTTCATTCTGATCTTTCGTACGCCTGCGTGTTTGTAGCACCAACAATGGCAGAGGCGTTTGAACACAACCTCAGTGAACACAGAAGACGTGTAGAATTGTTGTGCCTTGTGTGCGGCAGTCGTGTGCTCAGAAAGGTACAAGATAAAGGATTAAACGCTAGACTTTGTGTCAACTTCTCCAATGATTTGTTGCAGTATTTCGGTCTAGATATTTCTGGTGATGAAGAAGGCAAACAGTCCAAGTGTATCTGCATAAAATGCTACCATAAACTGAAAAAAAACGAGACACTTGTCAGCATATACTACAAGAGAAAATGCTGCTCATGACATAGAGAGAATGTCAGAAATCTGGACAACTTTCGATCCAGATCTTTCTTTGAGTCAGTGTACACCGTGTCGATTCTTTCAATCAGCTGGCCTTCTTGGTCGTCGGAAAACAAAGAAGAGCCGACCCGTCAAGAATATTTAGATCAGTCTGATCTGTGCTAGCACACAGATGAAAGTGTGTTATCATTTTCTCCATCGGTATCGATCCCCATGAAAAAGCCAAGAACATTCTCTACACAAACCTCACCAGTCATAGCTAGCACATCCAACTCGGCACTTGAATGTGTTGACGTGTCTCATGTATGTTTGGATACTGATGAAAGTGTGTCGACGTCAGTTTGTCAGTCACCATCGACCCCCAAGCCAAGAACATTCTGCACACAAACATCTCCTATCATAGCGAACACATCCAAATCTGCACAAGCAAGTTTTGATCAGTCTGATATTTGTTTCAACACTGATGAAAGTGTGGCGACGTCACTTTGTCAGTCAAAATCAACACCAGTTAGAAAACCCAGAACATTGTGCACACAAATCTCTCCAGTTACTGCCAAAACCCCTGTTACTGATGCCGCAATATCCCCCTTCCCCCAACTGAAACGCAAGACAGTATATCTAGACTCAGACGATGAAGACATTGATAAACCCCTCACTGTAGATCCCTACCAACAACAACTGGAGGCTCTGAAGTCCCTGACATGGAGGGACAAAAGGATCAGAGTGTTCCGGTTTGTGGACTATGACTTTCTCCTCAAATTGTATGGACTGTCAGGAGCTCAGGGAACACACCCATGCCTCTATTGCAATGCATCAAAGTCACAAATACAGACACCAGCACACTGCAATGAAAGCAACATCACACACAGCACACATTGCAGGGCATCAGTAAAGACTACAGAAAATACAGACAGTCCAAAAAGAAAATCGCCGAACTACACAACAATGTTATCGGGGAACCCATCATTGATGTAGAGTTGACCCATGTTGCACCCCCATACCTGCATATTCTGCTAGGCGTGGTCAAGAAACATCATCATGACCTGTTGGAAAAAGACTGCCACAGCCTTGACCAAGACATAGGGCAACCACTAGCAAACCAGGGGGAAAGGTCGGCTCTGACTCAGCCTTTTCTGAGTTCGTGAACCATCAGAAAGAGATGCTAGCAGCTGAAGAAGAAAAAAGGTTAGAGGGTAAAGATTGCTTTCAATGAGCCAGTAAATGACACAGAACCACTCAGTGTTTTTCCAGAAAGAGCAGCATGACCTTGCAGAGTTAGTGTGGGAAAAACAACAGGACATAGAGGAACTCCAGTCACAGCTAGATCTTCCAACACTGGCCGGCCCTGTCACCAAGCACTTAGATTGTGTGCTTCAGCAGCATAGAATACATCCACAGGCCTACCATGGACGATCGTTTGTTGGTAACCACTGCCACACCTACCTGAAGCCAGACACAATAGAACATCTGTGTGACAGTGTAGTGGACAAAACAGCAGAACTGACTCAGGACACACACATCATTCTGAAGGCTAGGAACATTTGTCAGAAGTTGAAAACATTGAACACGCTGTTTTTCCCACATTCACACAGACATCTCCCATCAAACACCCATGACTGACACAGATGAGGTCGACGCACTGGATAACAATATCAAGGAATACATGGCTTTCTTTCAAAACTCGTTTCTAGATATAGGCCTACCTGTTATTCCAAAGCAGCACTTTCTGGAAAGTCACTGCGTTCCGTTCATCCGATCTCACCGTTTCGGCCTGGCATTACATGGGGAACAATGGGAGGGGGGGGGGGGGGGCGGGGGGGGGGGGGCAGACATATGCACTCGTCAACTTACTGAAAAGACAGGCAAGGTCACAGAAAACACAGGATGCAAAACTGCAGGTGATAACAGAAAAACCCATGGCCTATGTCTCCCCGAAAACCCAGACATACTTCCCTCAACTGGAAAATTTCAAATCTAATAAAATCCCGAATGCGTAAGAGGTGACAAGCATTCCCGGTTAAATCGTTTACCCTTCTCAATTAAAACCAATTAATTGATTAAGCCAGTTACACTTGAGATAAACAGAGAGAGAGAGAGAGAGAGAGAGAGAGAGAGAGAGAGAGAGAGAGAGAGAGAGAGAGAGAGATGTCTTTTTGTTGTCATATTTGTGGATGTGCTGCGCACATGTGTGCGCACTCGCAGGTGTCTGTGTGTGTCAGTGTGTCATTCCAATTAAAGTAGGTGTGTTGTGGAGATAAATTTCAATGTGTGTGTGTGTGTGTGTGTGTGTGTGTGTGTGTGTGTGTGTGTGTGTGTGTGTGTGTGTGTGTGTGTGTGTGTGTGTGTGTGTGTGTGATCCATCTGTTTATATACCGCTGTTGTTGGTGTGTGTGGTTTCTGTCAATGTGTGTGTGTGTGTGTGTGTGTGTGTGTGTGTGTGTGTGTGTGTGTGTGTGTGTGTGTGTGTGCTCTCTCTCTCTCTCTCTCTCTCTCTCTCTCTCTCTCTCTCTCTCTCTCTCTCTCTCTCTCTCTCTCTCTCTCCAATCGTGAGTAGGCTCACCATGAAGATGAAAATGAGACAACATTTTGCATTAATGTGTATATATGTGATATCAGCTTCACATCATTCGAACGGGCGAAAGATCAAGGTCAGGTAGGAACCATTTCATTGTTTATAACTGACATCTGCATGTGTGGCATGCTAAAATATTGCTTTACTAAAAGCATGGTGTGGCTGTGATAGAATCAGTTTCAGCATGCTTCACAAGCACGTAGAGCACGCAGATAAACAAGCAAAACATGCCTAGGCCGTGGTAGGGAAACCGCCGCCGTGTTCCCAGTGATGCTGACCAGAGCCGACACTGTTTATTCAAGCCCAGTACCGGCTGTCAGGTAAGAGTCCCGCGACTAATTTTCTGTCATTTTAAAAGGAAAGATATGCATGTCCATATGCTTGAGGTTGAGCGTGATAGCTTCAGGAACACATGCGCTCCACTGAGCTGCGATTTCATTTCACTTTGTGTGTGTTCGTTAGTCTGTTTCAATTGTTTTTGTTGGCAAATCTTGTGGTGCTTGTCAGGAATGCGTACGAAAGAAGACCCATTCACGTTTGGTATCGGTCTGTCAGCCAGAGACCCCACAATACAGTGGCATCAATCGACCACAGTTCGTTGCATTCTGGCGCAAAGTATTAATGAAGAAACACAGCATCCTGTTTTCAACACACTATCAGCCAGACAGCTAGTATCACATTACGCGTAGGAAGAAGCTTGTGACAGGTAAGCGCGAGGAAACTGGCAGCTGTCAGCTGAAGTGCTCTGTTTAAACAAACCGCGGCCGTTCCATCCCTTCCCCTCCTGCGACCAATAGGCGGTCAGGGGTTATTGCCCTTGTCATCAACTAAAGATTCCTCTGCAGACAGACGTGGACAGTGTACCAACGGCATGCTAAGAAGTTGAATAACTTCCCCAAAGTCTGCCTCAGAAGAACATTGTACATAACTGCAGAACAAAATCCTAGACACACAGACACTTAACTAAGCACGATTGCCGAGCATTCAGCATTTGCCGAGTATTCTGACCATGCTGATGCTGTCCCAGCTTTGATGGGCAGGTAATGTAGCTCTCACATGCCAAACCACCAGCTACCCAAGAGACTCTTCTACAGTGAGCTGCAACAAGAAAAAGGATTCCCATTGAGGTCTGAAGAAACACTTCAAAAACAAGACCAAAACATCCTTGAAAGCGTTTGAGATCAACCCTGACACATGGGAATAAACAGCAACTGAACGAGCTGGATGGCGCCACTCTATCTACAAAGGCACCCAATTTATGTGAAGAAAGAAGAACAGCTGCAGCGCAACAAAAGAGACAGCTAAGGAAAGACAAAGCCAGCAATCAAGAGAAGGTCTCCCACATTCCCTGTCTAAGCTGTCACCACATATTTCATGCTCGCATCGGCTTGAGCAACCCCCTACGTTTCCAGGAATCACCCCCCCCCACACACACACACACACACACACCATAGCCACGGCCCCCAAACGACTGAAGTGGTCCTCTTCAACTCAATGGATGAACATACAAGCATGTACTTGTGTTATTATTTCATGAAAAAAAAATCAAATGATTGTTTATTATATAAAGCAAAAAAGAAAAGAACGAAAGAAAAAGAAAAAATCACATATATGTGTGTATGTATATAACACACACACACACACACACACACACCACACACACACACACACACACATATATATATATATATATATATATATATATATATATATATATATATATATATATATATATGTGTGTGTGTGTGTGTGTGTGTGTGTGTGTGTGTGTGTGTGTGTGTGTGTTCGATCAAGGTCACTGAGAGAATAGGACATACATTCACCAACAATTAATCACAATTGTTTGTACATTAGATAGCAAAGATCTAAAACCAAAGTAAAAAGCTACTGAATACATGAAAATAGTTTTTCAAAAACTACAAGAAAGAAACCGACCCATAATTTTGGGAAAAAAAACTGTAAGAAAAAAGTAGCCTTTTCCATAGCCTTTGTTTGCTATAAACTAACAATGTTTTACACCAATAAAAGCAACTATATCAGCCACTGTGCAACAACATTTCCACAGACATGTTAAGAGAAGCTGCATACTTTTTTCATTTCATATCTGGGTTTTGAAAAGCACAACAAAGATCTGAACTGATAGCACGTTCTTTTCATATTAACATTTAAAAACAAACAAACAAAAAAAAAACAAACAAAAAAATAAACAACAAAAAAAAACCTGGCGAGTAGCAGGACTATGACAAATGTTCGCTCTGATCTAAAGTAGCAATTGCAACCAAACAGGACAACGTTTTCATAACGCATTACACGTATATTTTCAAATGTTTGTATTTACCATATTTTAAAACTCTTGCTAGAATCCTTGCACACGAAGCAGTGCCAAAATGTATGTTGGATATTTCTTTTGCTCCTTAACAAAAAGAGCATTTTTCTCTTCAAATCCCATGTTTTTCAAAAATAATACTGGTTGCCAGTATTCTAGCTTTATTAATGTCTGTTATCTGTCGGACTTTGTGGAAAGTTTTACCCCACACAAACTTTCGTCTGTAGTCTTGCATTCTATTTATAACAGAAAACTGGTTTTGCAGTATCTTAATTTACGAAATCATACCAAAGCGAGGCTCTTCTTGAAAATGACCACATATCCGTCAATGATTAACTTCTCTTACCTTCCACACAGTACTTCATTTCTAGCCCATTATATGTAACAGAATCTATGGTGATACCACATTTTTTCAATAAACGACTGGAAATTTAAGAATTTGTCATTCTCGTCTAAACGATTCTGTATTCAGAAACCCATTTTTTAGGGGAAAAAAAACAGATAGGAAAAACAAAAAAGTTGATCTGCCCCCAATTTTTCAATTAGGATCACAAACAAAACCTCTGAACATAATTCTTTGAGAAATTAACTCGGTAATCTTATCTACTTACCTGTACGTGTTAAGTACGTCTCTCCATAAGATATTTAGTTTCTCATTCCAAAACAGATGGGATCTTCTCTTATTAACAATTTCCGCCTTTTGATGCAAAGAAAAAAGCACTTTGTTCCATGTCTGTTTATTCGTTATGATTTTACGAATCCAAATTAATTTTAAAGCGTTTATTTTTTCCTTATGATTGGTATCTAGATTTACCCATGCTCTATTCTTTTTACACTCTTTTTTTAGTTTAATTCTGTCTCTTTTTGCCGCCGACGATCTTAGATATAAACTTCTGAATGTTACCACTAATATATTTCCATGGGTTGGGCAATAACATCCACAGATGTGTTAGTTTTGATTATGTTATACATTCACGCGCCGTTGCTCTGCCGAGTGGTGTTATCTGCCTTTTTACCCATGTTTTGTATAGCATTTTGATATAGGCAAAGTTTTCTTCAAGATTCATTTTTTCATAGTGTATTAAGTCAGTGTAAAACCCACATGCCCAGGACTTTGAATTTGGAAGTGGTTTTTTTTTTTTCCATTTTGTCTTTAAATGTGGCAAAGACTTAACAGGCGAAGTTGACTTTCTGTCTCGCCATACTGTGTGTTTTTTTTTTTTAATCTGTAGTTGATAAGAGTCCAGACCCTTTTCTACATCTTTCAATCATGGTAATAGATTCCTGAAATTATTTTCGATCACCTTCTCAGAGTAGTTCAACATCATCTGCGTATTGTGAGATCTTATTTTCGATATAGTCTTCTAAGTAGACTTCATTCTGGCCCCAC
>JADBJO010013424.1:0-5000 GCA_016801955.1 Conus betulinus | reverse complement strand
TCTCTCTCTCTAACATGAGCGATATTAGAATAAAATTCATTCAACCCAAATGTTACACCGAACCATGCAATTACAGGCTAGTTTCTTGCTGTCAAGAAGGAATGAGAATACACTGGAATTTAGCCATGTATATTTACGAAGCAAGTAACAGAATTTGGACAGTAATGGCTGAATGTATTCTGCTTTTTGTAACATATCTACATTTTTCATGCGTGCATGTATGAATACCCCTTCAGTATAGTGCTGTGGCCTTAAATTGAATAAAACATTCGCGTTCGCATTCTCTCTCTCTCTCTCTCTCTCTCTCTCTCTCTCTCTCTCTCTCTCTCTCTCTCTCTCTCCTCTCTCTCTCTGTGTTCGTGCTCTCTCTCCTCCTCTGTGTGTGTGTGTGTGTGTGTGTGTGTGTGTGTGTGTGTGTGTGTTGTGTGTGTGTGTGTGTGTGTGTGTGTGTGTGTGTGTGTGTGTGTGTGTGTGTGTGTGTGTGTGTGTGTGTGTGTGTGTGTGTGTGTGTGTGTGTGTGTGTGTTCCATTCAATTAACAGATACGGCTTTCGATACTTCGCATATAACTCGACATCGATTGCCTACTATTTGTTTCCAATGTTTCCTTCCGCGTGGTGGAAAACGTTGTAGTGCCATAGAAGATGCCTTGTATTATGCTCTGCCGTGTGATCATATGACCCTTTCCGGTCAACATTTCAATGAGATATTTAAAGGATAACCACAGAGGACGAGATCTAGTGATACTACGAACAACATCAACGCCGCTGTCTACTACGCCTTCGGTTTAATGTTTTTTGTTGTTTTTTTTTAGCTTTTTTACTACAATCACCAAACTCAACTCTAGCTTCTGATAGGCACACACACCGTATGCTGAATTCCTGCACTTCCAGACCAGCGTGGTTCCATTCATTCTCAACAGGCTGACTAGCTTCACAGAGTGTCACATTTTTACACATACTATTTCAACATTTTTTGAGAAAAAAAATCTGAGCCTTTTAATGTAAATGAATGCTAAGAGATGTGTAAATTTAATCATACAGTTAATTATCTCCGAGTTCTTGATTTGACAACGCATGAGAAATAGCAGAATCCTAGTTACCAAGCACGGGAGAATACAAAGAAATAAACATCTGAGTCACACTATATGTGACAAAGTTATGAGACATAGAGGAAGTAGCTGTAAACTGCAATTCACCTTTATTAAGTGCGGGGAAAAAAAAAAAAAATTTAGGTTTCAGCATACTTGGTCATTTTGCTGTGATCATATTAACACTCCTTTATTGATCACCATTCTGAAAGTGCGTCTTAAATAATAAGGTTTATACACAGGACAAATGGTCCACCATCTAATCTATCAGAGAGCATACCATTACACACAGCATGACACCACACAACACAATACATAGTACCACAACGCAGTATCACCTCACAACAAAAACGTAATATAAGTAAACACACCACTGCATAGCACAATGGACATAGCATACTGCAACAGTACACAAAAACAGAACATAACTAACTGAAGCACAAAGTAAGAACATAGGTATACACAACACAACATAGCGACATACTACAGCACAATGCACATAGCACCAAACATGGTAATATCGAGCAACGTAACGTTACGTGACCCAACACAACAAAATGTCACACCATGTCACGCAACACAATACAATGTTACACAGTTGATTGTAACACCTCAGGTGTAAAGGATTTGTCGAACAGGCGTTGTCCTGACTGCTTTGACTTTACAAGTCCCACAGATGGTTATCATCACTCTGTGGCTATTCTCTTCATTGATGTGTTTCAAAAGGAGTCAATGTCACTGTTTACATTGTGTAAATGTCAATGTCCCAATGTCACTGTTTACACGTGCGGATTGGCTGCACGTGTTTTTCGGTTTTCAGGTTGTTTCCAGTTCAGGGTGCGTTTGCTGACAATGATTTCCATTTGTGCCTGCAGTTGTTTACTACTATTTCTACTTTAGTATTTAGAGTTGCTAAGTGTGGTTTGCATAGTATTAACAATTTTTCTGTTGAACATAGGTTGCATCTTTTAGAAATGTTGTTGTATGGTGATGCCCTTTTTTATGATTTTCCAGGATATGTTATAGTTTTATTTTTTTGTATTTAAGTCTCCAAATATATTTGTTCAGTTCTCTTTGGTTTTTGTATTTTTTCTTGTTGAAGGACTGTTTATAGTTTGCGTACCTGGTTTTGAAGTGATTTTCAGTGATCCCTGTGTATGTTTCTTTTTCATTTCCTGATGTCACAGTGGCTTGGTATACATGTTGTTATAGAGAGCATTTGATGCTTAAGGGACACTGTTCTTTTTTAGTACAATTGCAGGATTTCCTTTCTTCACCCTTCTTTGCTGTGTTGCTTTTCATTTTATTGGATGAATCAATTATATTTTTAAGGTTAGGCATGCATGAATATGATAGTTTGATGGTGTTCTTGTTGAATATTTTGGACAATTTGTGTTCTTTTGGGAAGGATGCTGTCAAAATTTTTAAAAATTCTTTCCCTACGTTTGTTTTACTCGTGCATCATATGGAGGGTTGTACCATGTGATTTTCCTTTTCCTGATTTTGTTTTTTTTTTTGTTTTTTGTTCATGTTGTTATCTGGGTTGTATTGTAGTTTGTAGCTGTGACCACTTTTTTGCAATGCCTCTTGGTATTCTGATGCTGCGTTGTTGAATACTCCTTCATTATGTGACAGATTAGATAATCTCTTGTTTATGCCATTGGGTATGGTTTTTAGTATAGATGTTGGGTGGTTGCTTTTGATGTTTACATAAATGGGTGTGTCATTAGGTTTCTTGTATGGTTTATATATGTGTTTGTTGAGGTCAAGTGTTATGTCTAAGTAGTTCACTACCTTTTTGTTTGCTTCGATGGTGATTTTTAAGTTATGGTTTTGGAAAATTTTGCATAGTTCTTTTTTCTTTTCGATGGTTCTTGGATTGTTGTTTAGCGCAGCGAGGCCGTCGTCTCTGTACAGTCCGACTTGCTTTCCGAGTTGTTTTTGGATGTTGGATAGCATAAACAGTCCCGACCAGTTCGCATGTTTCGGCACCGTCGTACGATCCCATGGTCACATCAAATGTTGAGTGTTTATATCGTTTTCTTGATCAGCAATGAAATCATCTGGTAGCTCAGGCAAATTCATCATTAAATGCACAATGTTTCACAGAACCCAAGGTCATAATACTGTTGTTTTCTCTAAAAGGTGTTCATTGTCGCTTTCTCCAAAAATTCATTAATCTTTTCATTGCAGAAACTTGCCTTCAAAGTTAATCCTTGTAATGCTTGTGGTATCATTCGAAAACAATGCTTCTAAAATCCTAAAAGTGCCAGGGTCCCAAATCATGTTCTTGTCCCTCATGCGTCAAATATTTAAGTTTTTCATACTCTCTATCCAAACAACCTGGCTTTTGTCGAAGGTTATCTTTAAACCAGTAATGTCAGCAAATTGAGTTAAAATGTGCACTGACTCATTAAAAGATTATTTTTTTTACTTCCATCCAAGGATAATGAGGTATCATCTACTGAGACAATGAAATTTGCTTGTCTACACACAGATTCTTTTCATATTCGAATGTTTAGGAAAGATTAGTGAATAAATCTTGGCACAAATCAAATAGACATAGGGTGGTGAGAGGTTCCCCTGTCTCACGCCTCTCTCAACTAGAAACAAGGAAGAATACTGTCCATTCACAGAAACACATGTCAAAATATCAAAGTAAAAGTTTTGACCCTATTCATCATGTCTGGTCTAAAGTCAAAAATGTATATTCCTGTAGGAATGACCAAGAAACACTATCAAATGCTTTTCCAAAGTCAACCAGAAGAAACATACCAGGAACATTTTATTTTTCAGCATATATCAAGATATCATAAAGTAATCTAATGTTTTCATCAATGAATATGCCCATAAGAAAAACTCATGACTTTTGTGTATCATTTTGTGTTTTCGAATGATTTTCAATACAGGCAGAAGCAATTTTCAACGCGACTTTAGTGAGGGATATAGGGCATCAGTTCTTACTAAATCTTTTCGTGTTTTTTTTTTTTTAACATTTTTTAACTGTTTCTTTTTTTTTTTTTTTACATGGAGACAGACAGTACACAAACATTAACGCACCAGTAAATTTGACAGGATACATTATATGCAAATACGGACGGTGTTGATCCGTGACAGTAATTCTAAGAAAATGAGGATCAGCAGGTCATTCAAAAAGGGGTAGATATATTGCCCATTGAGCCAGACAGTTTTTCTGAGACATATCAATACGACAGACATATTTTTCAATTTCATGTCTTCTTTTCAGATATGAAATATACTGAATGAATTGAGGATGTTTGCCTTCACGTTTGCATTTGTAGATAAAATATTTAAACAAATCTTAAATAAATGTTAATGAACCACTCAGAGAAAAACGGGGACAAAACGAGTCACAAAGCAAAACACAACGCGTTTCGACCTCTTACGTCTTCTTCAGGTAACATACAAACAAATAAAATAACGAAAATTCACTTAGCTCTGATCGCTTCAGATCGCTTCAGAGTTCAGCGCAAGGAAGACCTCAGCGCAAGGAAGAAGGCTTTGAATATTCATTCGTTTGTCCACGTTTCTCGGGACTGTTCGCCAACATTTATTTAAGATTTGTTTAGATTTCCGCCTGCAGTCGTCTCACTTTGCAAACTAGATCTAAAGTATTTAGCTAACAGCAGAATTAGGTGGAAAACCTTGTCAGCTCTGAAATGAATATCGCAGTTAAATAAAACTATGTTTTCTGTTTCGTAGTATGTTTGAGTTGTTACATTTTTCATTTATCGAATTTTGAAATGTCCTCCAGAATGGTTTGTCCTTTCACAGGTCCAGAAGATGTGTCTTATTGTTTCTTTCTCGTTGTGACGGAACGAACATTGTCTGAATTGGTTATATTCATTTTCTGAAGAATGACATTTGTTCCCAAAATTCTATGAATTACT
>JADBJO010013423.1:35000-37500 GCA_016801955.1 Conus betulinus | reverse complement strand
CACACATATAAGCCCTCTCATGCATACATACTCTACAACCCGCTTTTACATATAAATACATACCTCTACAGACAAAAAACGTTGACACAACTACATGCTATGTGAATTCATATTAAAGAAAGAGAGAAAATTATCCAGGAGAGCCAAATAGATGAAGTACAGAGAAAGGTAGAGTGGTACGGGGGATGGGGGGGAGGGGGGGGGGGGGGCAGTGAGACGTAGAATCCGGAGAAGAGCTCGCTCGTAGGAGAGCGAGTTAGGTGGGGTTGCGGGAGGGGTGGGGGTGGGACTCAGGAGGGGGTACAATCAGAAATAATAACATTTTTTCATGGCTTGAGTAAAATTGACACACACACACACACACAACACACACACCGACACACACACACACACACACACACGCGCGCGCTCAGATAAAGACATACAGAGAGAGAGAGAGAGAGAGAGAGAGAGAGAGAGAGAGAGAGAGAGAGAGAGAGAGGAGAGACAGTACAGTAAAAGAAGGTCAATACAAATACAGTAATGTTAGTATGATGTAGGAAGAAACTTTAACGGGCAGCTTGACAGTAGACGATCTTCAGAGAGGACCCCCCACCCCCCACCCCCCCTCCTCGCCTCCCTTCAACAAGTGAATCGGCCCTGAACATCTCATACATAAAGAGGACTGGGCACCAGGCCATGACACTGGATGACCTGCTGCCAGAACTTTTTTTTTCCCTGGCGCTGTCGGGATTCGAACTAGCTACCTCTAGAGGGTGGGCGTCTCGAGACGGATGTGTTTACTCACCTCGCTAACGGGCACCTGTCCTAAGATGGAGAGTGAAGCTTTAATGGCGTTCACTTTTGGTCCTCCTCCATTGTGTTTCTTTTCAGCTGTCTCTGCCACGGCCTTCAGGATTCTGGTTCTGTTTCATCTTAACCAGAAATCCCTACCTGCAACAGGAGATCGTACGCTCATGAGCAGGCTGGTGGAGCAGACTCACATCTACATGACTGACAATTTTGCATTTTCAGGTCCATCCGTTGGGAACGTTCCTTCCCCAAACCAAACATTGTGCCAGTCTAAAAAAAAAAAGAAGTTCACGTAAGAAATCTGCCGAACTTGAACAAACGAATCACAAGACAAAACACGACGCGTTCTCGACTTCTTAAGTCTTCATCCGGCAAGATCAACAACAAACACTTAGCACAACGAAAATGAAGACTGAGCGAACGCTTAACTTCCGTTATCCTGAGTGTTGTTTCTCTTGCCTCAAGAGGACCCGAGTGGTCGAAACGCGTCGTGTTTTGTCTTGCGATTCGCTTGTTCATGCTGGGCGCGTGTGTTACATCAACTTTTGAAAGATTTGTTTAGGTCTCCGCCTGCAGTGGTCTCACTTTGCAACTAACAAATATTGTGCCGTTTTACGACCACTTTCAAGCATGCCTGGAAAGCACCTCACACACTCCTTGGTGTGGACTACACTGTATTACAGAATTACCTGCAAAGGTCAAAACACAATGCAGTAATCACTTAAATCATCAGCGCCAACACGTGGTCCTTGTTTCTGCACATAGTAATGTCAACGAAATGACTTTACTCACTGTTCTTACCTTGTAGGGGTAATTGCTCCTCTTCAGACACTGAACTTCGTGTCTTGCCAATGCTGTGTCCATCATCATCGTCATCCTGGTGGTCATGATCATCAGCAACACAATCACAAACATGGCGTATAATCACTGCTGATGTGACCAACTTACAGGTGTGTGTGTGTGTGTGTGTGTGTGTGTGTGTGTGTGTGTGTGTGTGTGTGTGTGTGTGTGCGTTTGTGTGTGTGTGTGTGTGTGGTGTGTGTGTGTGTGTGTGTGGTGTGTGTGTTGCAAAGAGTGGGATATTTTCCCAGACCACCGCCCCACTCTACATGCCTTCACCCCCCTCCACCCTGATCCAGCCCCCTCCCCTTTTCATTACTGTTGTTATTGTCTTCGTTGATACATTGAGAGCGTATCTATGCAAGCTTCTTGCCAAGCTTTTACATTACAGATGTGTGTGTGTTGTGTGTGTGTGTGTGTGTGTGTGTGTGTGTGTGTGTGTGTGATTGTGTGTGTGTGTGTGTGTGTGTGTGTGTGTGTGTGTGTGTGTGTGTGTGTGTGTGTGATTGTGTGTGTGTGTGTGTGTGAGAGAGAGAGAGAGAGAGAGATAGATAGAGAGAGAGAGAGAGAGAGAGAGAGAGAGAGAGAGAGAGAGAGAGAGAGAGAATCATGTTCTTCATTATCCTGCATGCTTTTGAAATGTTTTATCTCCGTGCATAATTCAGCTTAGCAAGGACAGGTCGGAAGAAAAGGCAGTGCCTATAATCTTTATCCTTGATCGAACAAGGGTTTTCTGAGCTCTCCCTCTCTCTCTCTCTCTCCCCACCCCCTTCTCTCCCCCCATGGTTTCCGCGAGCGTCCGCCTCTCAGTTTCACGTGAGGAAAGAGTGAAGTTGAACGATGTGTCTGATGCCCCGCCCCCCTCCTT
>JADBJO010013423.1:27500-30000 GCA_016801955.1 Conus betulinus | reverse complement strand
CCCATACGAAAAAGACTCATTCTTCTTCTGACTATCATTATCATTATCCTCCTCCTCCTCCTCCTCATTATTATTATCATTGTTGTTGATATCATCGTCATCATCATCATTATTACTATTATTATTATTTGTTATTATTATTATTATTATTATTATTATCATTATTATTATCATCAATATTATCATATTATCATTATCATCATTATCCTCCTCCTCCTCGTCATTGTTATTACTATTATCATTATTATGGTTATTGTTCTTTTCGTTGCTGCTATTGTTGTTGTTGTTGTTATTATTATTATTATCATTATCATTATTATCATCATTGTTATCATTCTTGTTATTGTCATTATTATTGTTTGTATTCTTACCCTCTCTCTCTCTCTCCCTCCCCCCCCCGTTCCCTCTCCTACGTGGATTATAATTAAAGGAGTTTGCATAGTTGTTTAAAAAAAAAAAACGCATGAATAAAGTAGAGATCAGAAGAAACACAGACAGAAAACAACGTTGATGCAAGAAGAAGAAGAAGAAGAAGAAGAAGAAGAAGAAGAAGAAGAAGAAGAAGAAGAAGGAGGTGAAGAAGAAGAAGAAAAACGAAGAAGAAGAAAGAATGGAAGGAAGAAAGAAGGACGAAGAAATGAGAACAAAGCAAGAAAATAAGAAAGAATGAATAAAAGAAACGAAGATGTAGAAGAACAAAACGATGATGATGATAATGATGATGATGATGATGATGATGAGGAGGAGGAGGAGGAGGAGGAGGAGGAGAGGAGGAGGAGGAGGAGAGGAGGAGGAAGGAGAAGAGAAGAAGAAGAAGAAGAAGAAGAAGAAGAAGAAGAAGAAGAAGAAGAAGAAGAAGAAGAAGAATAAGAAGAAGAAGAAGAAGAAGTCAAATCAAACAGAATCTTAAGCGCGATGGTAAAGCATAAACAGCAAGTGATCGAAAAGAACAACAGTGCACAGCAAATAATGCAAACAAACAACAGTAAACAGCAGAGAATGGAAGTCAATAACAATCATAGACAGCAAATGAGAGAAGGCAGCCTTTGCTCGCACGAGGAAACAGTTACACACTCCTCACTCCAAACGGCAGGGACGTTTTTCTGTGTGCCACTTGTCTGCATCCGTGCTGGTGAATGGGTACCTTTGCACAGCATTAATGTGGGGTTAGGCGCATGTTTTACCATGCCAGTAAAAAAGCTATCTCGTTTGTGAGTCAAATGAAGTAAACTGTTTGGTTCGGGGAAAAAAAAACACACGGTAGGGACTTGCTTATATGGATTATACCTATCTACACTTTCAATGATGTCATTGTGATCCCAGTTAACCTACATTTTCACCTTCAGTTTCGTCATTATTATCACAGCCGACCTACATTTTCACTTTCAGGAGCTGAATTATTATCACAGCTGACCTACATTTTCACTTTCAGTTTCGTCATTATTATCACAGCCGACCTACATTTTCACTTTCAGGAGCTGAATTATTATCACAGCTGACCTACATTTTCACTTTCAGTTTCGTCATTATTATCACAGCCGACCTACATTTTCACTTTCAGGAGCTGAATTATTATCACAGCTGACCTACATTTTCACTTTCAGTTGCTTCGTGATTATCTCAGCAGACCTTAATTTTCACTTTCAGTTGTGTCAATACTGTCCAAGCCGACACATATTTTTACTTTCAGTTGTGTCATTATTATCCCAATTGACCTACCTTTTCACTTTCAATTGTGCCATTATTATACCAATTGACCTACCTTTTCACTTTCAGTTTTGTCATTATTATCCTAATTGACCTACTTTTTCACTTTCAGTTGTGCCATTATTATCCCAATTGACCCACCATTTCACTTTCAGTTGTGTCATTATCATCCCAATTGACCTACCTTTTCACTTTCAATTTTGTCATTATTATCCCAATTGACCTACCTTTTCACTTTCAGTTGTGTCATTATTATCCCAATTGACCTACCTTTTCACTTTCAGTTGTGTCATTATCATGCCAGCTGACCTACATTTCACTTTCAGTTGTGTCATGATTATCCTAATTGACCTACCTTTTCACTTTCAGTTGTGTCATGATTATCCCAATCGACCTACCTTTTCACTTTCAGTTGTGTCAATATTATCCCAATCGACCTACCTTTTCACTTTCAGTTGTGTCAATTTTATCCCAATTGACCTACCTTTTCACTTTCAGCTGCGTTATTGTCATCCCAGTCGACCTACATTCTTATTTTCGGTAACGTAATTATCATCACAGCCGACCTACATTTTCATTTTCAGTCGCGGCATTATCATTCCAGCTGATCAACATGTGGATTTTCAGTCGTGTCATTATCACCCCAGCTGATCTGCATTTTCACTTTTAGTTGTGTTTTTATTATCTCAGCTGATCTAAACTTTTTTTTCACTTTCAGTTGCTTCATCATTATCACAGCTGACCTACGTTTTCATTTTTCAGTTGTTTCATGGTTATCTCAGCTGGCCTTAAT
>JADBJO010013423.1:12500-22500 GCA_016801955.1 Conus betulinus | reverse complement strand
CAAGGTTAATTTGAAAAGGCATGGATTATTGAAGTACTTTCTTGAGATGAATTCCTGTCTAAGTTCGTCTAGTACTGGACAAGCTAATACAAAATGAACTTCATCCTCTTTTGCATTTCGACACAAAGGACAGATCAAATTTCTACTACATGACTGTCTATAACGAAAATAATGAGTAAAGAGATCAGAAACACCAAATCTAAACTTAGTCATGATGCGTTTTTTAAATGTTTGTCCATTTTCATTGATATATATACAGGTAAACAGCGTAGATTATTAAACGTTCTATATAATTCAAATCTGTCACTGTTCTGTACATGACAATTCCAATTTTGCCAACTGCAATCAACGAGTCTTTCACGGAATACCTGGATAAAAGCACTCATATTACCAACACCTTGGTTCATCCATACAAATCCGAAACCGTATTCACACAGTTTCATTCTCACATTAGTCACCCAGTTTTTCTTACCTCTGTCGTCCAATTCTAACAACATCCGATACGCTTTATATGGGAATCTGTGACATTGCATCTGAGTAATTTTCAGCCAATATCGAACACACTTAATAATGGAATTCAAATATATAGGAAATCTAGCCGTTTCACCATATACCAAATCATTTGGCGTTTGCGATGATACACCAAGAAATTTCTTCAAAGCAAACAGATGTAACTTTTCACAGTGTACTGCAGCAACTGCATCGAGGCCCCATATTCAGCTCCGTACTGTACCATAGGTTGAACCTGGCCATCAAATAACTTCAAAAACAAAGTAAGAGAATCGTTATTTAGCAATGATAATTTCTTTAGTATGCAGAGTAACGCATTTTTTTGCTCTGCTGGCCAAATCTTTGCAAGCGAAGACAAAACTCAAACGCGTTGAGAAGTATATTCCTAAGTATTTATACACATTGACAACAGGCATTGTAGACCCATTGTACGTCCATCTTTCCCTCGCTGCTAGATATCCGCCCTTTCTAAATACAATTATATTACTTTTTTTGCCATATTAACCTTTAATTCTAATGAAGCAGCAACTCTTTGCAAAGTATTTAACTGGGTTTGTAATCCAACCACTGTTTCTGACACCAAGGCCACATCATCAGCCAAAAGAAGAATGAAAATTTCCACAACGTCATTTATGAAATGTGCACCGTGCCTTCCACAATGTATAACCTCCTGTGTTAGTTCATTAATGAATAAAGAAAACAGAACAGGGCTACAGACATCGCCCTGTTTCACACCAGAAGTGCAATTTATATAGTCTGTTAGAGCATCACCAGATCGCACTCTTGCTTTTACACAATTATACATACTTATAACACATTTATAAAGTTTTCCATGGATACCATTTTTAAACAGGATAGGCCACAGCAAGGTTCTATTGACTGAATCAAAAGCCTTCTCGAAGTCAATAAATGCAACATATAATTTACGACTTAAGCAAAACTGTTTTTTGTACAAATGCCATTAATGTGAACATGTGATCAACTGTAGAATAGTTTTTCTTGAACCCAGCTTGAAATTCCCCGTAATGTTATTTTCTTCCACCCATTCCTGTAATCTCCTGTTGATAATAGCACTGTACAGTTTACTGCCAACATTACACAATGAAAATCCTCTGTAATTATTTGGATCGTTTGAATCACCTTTTTTATACAATGGGATGACAATAGATTCGGACCAACTTCTGGGATATACCCCTTGATCAAATAAGGAGTTAAAGAATTTAACCAGAAAATCTAGAAATAAACTTGACTGGCACGCACTTTTTATCAGTTCACCGATAATTCCATCTGGACCAGCAGCTTTGCGAGGTTTTATCTTTCTTAGCGCAACAATAACTTCCTCTTTGGAAATTGGACGGTTTAGATTGTCATCGTCATGAGCAGATTCATCAATGTAATTTTCATTTCCCAGATCATTATGAGACCCAGCGTTTCCTTCTAGCAGATCTCTGAAATGATGAGACCATGTTTTCTAAACTTATATCATTTACGGGTTGCTTCCTTTTTCTGGAAATTTGTGTGTACACAGTCCCAAAAATCTTTCCGATTATTTACAGACGTAAGTAATTCTGTCAACAGAATATCATTATATTGCTTTTTCTTTTCTTTTTAAAAGATGCTTATACTCTCGCCTAGCTTTGCAGTAGGCTACACGAGACGGTATTGACAAAGAACGTCGATATCTGTTTAATAAATTACGAACATTTCTTTTGTTAGCTAGACATTCCATATCATACCAGTCGTCTTCTTTCTGACATTTTCCAATACAAACCTGTTTTCTTCATACATTCCCCAGCCTCTTTTATACAAGAATTAAACACACTTAACGCTTCTTCGATATTATTATCAACCAGTCTTACTGCCTGCCTCTTGCATGCGCACTTGCATTTCATGGGAAAGGATTACATTTTTAAAACAAATCAGCATGAGCTTCGCTCCAGACAAATTTTTCAATAGTACAGCGCCTGTTGTTTACCTGTACGGGCTCACAATTATGATATGAGGAAGAAAATTTCAGTTCTAAAGGCATGTGGTCTGACTCTGTTCTCTCAGACACATGCATCTCGCAACTATTGGAAGTGGTAGAAAACAAATCATAAGACATCAAAAAAATAGTCATTCACACTGCTACCACTGTCGGATATGTATGTGTAGCGACCTTTGAAAGTCGCCCTTACACACTCCATTTAAAATACACACAATTTCAAAGCAGTGCACATGTTAATTAACAGCTTTCCATAATTATTCAAGACAACATCTTCTGAATTTCGTACATGAGGTGGCCCACTTTTATGTTGATCATTGCTTGTAAACGTGCTCTCTTCAAAATCACACGAGAAATTTGAAATTCTGCTATTCAAGTCACCGCACACTATCACATCCACATCGTTTTTAAAAAAAAAGTAAACAATCACATAGAAATTCTTCTAACAAGGAAACCCCGTTTCTTTGCTGCACAGTCCCAGACTACCAATGCATAGCCGGTGTGCGAGAGACAGTGAGCCTGGAAGAAGAAAAAAAAACATGTTTCGAGCGTTTGTGTCCATGTAAAGCTTCAGTTGTCTCCGCATGAACAGACTGCCAGCCTGCCTGTTAGCGACAGATCCAATGTGGAACTGCCACTTCAGTCCACTGCCCCCACCATCAATCCAATGTGATAGTGCTTATGCACTTGCTCTAGGGTGTTGCCATCTCAAGTCTAAATGAGACCTAGAGGTTTTCTTTGGTGTTTGTGTCTGGAAGTGATTGCCACGCTTTTCTGTCTTCTTAGGATGAACTATCATGGAATCATGATTACTCCACTCCCAGACATCGTTTAAACTGGGCTGGAGAGCGTTTGGACTCTCGGTAAATCCACTGCGGTGGAATGACAGGAAGTACCATCAGCGAAAGGGTCACACAAAACACTCGGATGTGAAGTTGATACTGGGAGATCGTTTATAAACAAACAGAATCAAAGCGGCCCTAGAACAGAACCTGGAGGAACTGCAACTGTCGTAATCTTTGTAGCCGAGAAGTTGCTAGTACTAAACACAAATTGTGTTCTGTTGGTCGGATATGATTCAAAGAAAGACATTGTGTTCTGATCTTGGAGATAGAAATTATTTTTTAAGTAGAATCTCGTGTTCAATGAAATCAAAAGCCTTCCATAAATCAAGAAACACAGCACCTATCATTTTGCTTTGATTCGTTGCGGATGACCGTGTATTGCAGAGATGGACTGAGTTTGACAGGAATGCTGAGAGAGAGAGAGAGAGAGAGAGAGAGAGAGAGAGAGAGAGAGAGAGAGAGAGAGAGAGAGAGAGAGTGAGTGAGAGAGAGTGAGAGACAGACATACAGAGGCTGAGAGAGACAGACAGACAGACAGACAGACAGAAAGGGGGAGGGGAAAGGGAGATGGAGTGGAAGGGAGAATGGAGCGGGGGAAAGGTTGGCAGACAGACAGACAGACAGACAGACAGACAATCAATCAGACAGACAGACAGGAGCAGACAAACTTTCAGTTTTAGTGATACAAGGTGGAAAGAATGCCGACAGCCGCACTAGCGGCCTGCTATTTGGGAGATGGAAATCCCCCAGAGCGTGACATTACACTGGAATTTCAAGTTATGTGGCTGCTGCTGCTGCTGCTGTTCTCACCATTCATGACTCATGGCAACAGACGATGCTGATGAAGTCTGGCCGTATGGAATGTGGATAAGCGAGAGGAGGGGTGTGTGAGTGGTTCTTTGGGTGGTTGATCTCTTTGTTTGCTCATTCCTTTCTTTCCTTTGTCGTTATTTCCTGTCGTTTCTTTCTCTCTCCTCTCCGTTCTCTCTCTCTCTCTCTCTCTCTCTCTCTCTCTCTCTCTCTCTCTATCGATTCTCTCTTTTTCTCTCTCTTTTCTTTCCGTCTTTCTTTCTCCTCTTTACCACGCTTTATTTCTTTCTTTCTTTTCCTTCCATTGTGTCTTTCTTCGTTTTCTTTTTCTTTTCTTTTTGCTTTTTCTGTTTCGTTCCGTCACTTTTTTGTGCTTTCATCCTTTTTTTTTTGTCTTTTTCTTCCTTTCGTTTTTGTCCGTCTTTCTAACAGAATTGAATAAAAAAACAAAGGCTGCATTCATGCACTATAACAATGGTTTAAAATGGCAAGTCCCTGTCAAAGAAACAGTAGCAAAGAAGAAAAAGCAAAAACAAAAACGATGAAGAACGAACGTGCTTTTTTTTACATTAACAGTTAGCATTGAAATAACAATCTTTTCCACACAGCAAAACAATTTTTGAAAACAAAAATGCATGCTTTTTCCATAAACTCGTAAAGGAATATTCGGCTATGCTGTATATTGACACTGAAAAAAAACAACAACACCTGTTTAGCATTCCAGGACGGTGGAACCCAGTTCCAATTTGATAATCATCATGTCATCACCTGCACGCGGATTCATCCATACACCCTTCTCATTAGCGATCTTCTTGCACGAAATGAGTCGCTCGTCACCTGTGAACTATTTTCAGACTTTACATTCAGCTAAATGTCTTTTGTCGTGTTTATTTCAGTCGTAAAATCTGTTTTTAAAATCGGATGTTGATTTTGTGAGATATGGCTGTTATCAGACAGTAATCCTCCCATACACGCTTCTGTGAAAATTCACAAATTCAGCATTAAAATTTCCTTATACCCTCCGCCCCTCCCTCATTTTCATAAACGTTCATATGCATCTTAATCACATAAAAGAATGTCTTTTTAGAAATGGTTGTCATACCTGAATAAAAGAACGTATGTTCACAAAACTGAGCATTGTGCATGAGTTTTCTCCTAAAATTGACACTTTAAGATAGACTTAATTTGTGAAGTTTCAAGTTTTAACTTGCATTTTCGATAAAGAAATAAGCAAAACATCAAGAACGTACACACATATTAACATCTGCTGGGAAAAAAAATCATTATACCCATTTCAACAAAGATAAAAAAAAAAAAAAAAAAAAAATGATCCCTGACACTCCTACGTCCCGTTTTGGCTGTTAGCAGCTAACACTGTGTCGTAACCCGCGACTCGTTTCGTGGTGTATGGTCAGTCACATTTGTCGAGTCGAAAGGCTGCACCGAAAGAGTGTAGATGTTATTTAAACAGGACATTCATTGCTTTAGGTGGTTTAAGATGTATCTGTTTGAAGATTCCCACCAGAGACAAACGTGAAAACATACAGAAGATAAACATTGATGTACACAAAACTGCGCGAACTGTACTCGTTTTTCTCTTATGCATGCACATGCACACTCACGCGAACACCTCACCCCCTCTCCGCAACATAGACACACACACACACACACACACACACACACACACACACACACACACACACATGACAGAGAGAGAGAGAGAGAGAGAGAGAGAGAGAGAGAGAGAGAGAGAGAGAGAGAGAGAGAGAGAGGGATGCGCACCTTGATCTGTTCGCCTACATATTAATACACGGGTCCGTGCGCAGATAGATAAGAGGTCTCTCTCTCCCTGGCCTTCTCCCTTTTGTCTGACTCTAGCCCTGACTGTCTCCGTTTTTTTTTTTTTTTTTTGCGTTGTTATTATTTCTATCTTTGTCTTTAGGGCTGTCTTGAGTGTTTATGTGTCTACCCACGTCTGTCGCTGTTTTTTTTTTTCTTTTTGTGTCTGTGTACGTTTTTGCATATGTTTTCATTTCTTTCTATATCTATACACGTCTCTCTCTCTCTCTCTCTCTCTCTCTCTTTGTGTATGAATTTCTGTGTCAGTTTCAATGTGTGTATATTTGTCCCTGTCTCTGTTTCTGTCTCTCTCTCTGTCTGTCTGTCTGCCTGCCATCACCGCCCTCTCTCTCTCTCTCTCTCTCTCTCTCTCTCTCAAGCACACACACAAACACACTCTTTTCTCTCCCCCCCCCCCTTTCCCCGCTTTCGTAAGCACACACAAACATGCAATATATGCACAAGAACATTCATGATGTTCGTTCCAGATTCATTTAAATAACATACATTGAAAAAAAAAAAGTTGAAATCATTCTTTGTGGAAAGCCGCTTTATTTCATTTCATTTATGGTCAAACTGACAGCAGGAGGCACGGGAGGGGGGAGGGGGGATAAGAAGGGGACCGAATGGCGGAGTGGGGGGGGGGGGGAGATGAGGGAACATCGGTGCTGTAGAACTGTCAAAACCGTTTCCCGTGTATTTTTGTTTAAAAAAAAAAACAAAACTAAAGATATGAACAACAGCAACAAGAACAACAACAGCAGCAAGAACACACACACACACACACACACACACACACACACACACACACACACACACACACACACACACACACACACACACACACACACTTCTACAAACACGGAAAAACACGCAGAATATGATAAAGACGTCAGCATTTATTGTTTATCAATGTATTTATTTGTCTATCTATAGGCATCTCCCCCCCCCCCTCTCTCTCTCCCCTGTCTCCTTCCCTCCCTCCTCTCTCTCTCTCTCTCTTTCTCCATTTGTCTGTCACTTGGTCTGTTTTTTTTCTGTCAATGTGTCTGTCTCCCCCCTTTGTCTGTCTTTCTTCCTACCTCTCCACCTGTCTGTCTTTCTCAGTGTCTCCCTCTTTGTGTCACACAGTTCTGCCTGTCTGTCTGCCTGTCTGTCTCTCTCTATATGTCTGTCTTAATTAATGAATTTGTGTCGCTGGGCCTCTCACTCTCTCTCTCTCTCTCACCCACTCATCTCTGTCTGCCTGTCTGTCTGCCTGTCTGTCTGTCTGTCTGTCTCTCTCTCTCTCTTTCTCAGAACTTGTCTGACAGGAATCGACAAGAGACAGGAAACAACACAGACATATCAGTAGCGTGCTGTATTGCTCCGACTGAAGAGAAGAAAATGGATAAATCATTGTGCCTTGCTCTCTCTTTGTCCTCGCCGGCGCTTTGGAGGGATTTGGCATTGATTCAAAACAAAAACAAAAAGACACGACACAATAGAAAAACAAAACGAAAGATTACCTTAAGCGTTGACGAGAGAGACAGCGAGACGAGAGAGACAGCGAGAAGAGAGAGAGAGAGAGAGAGAGAGAGAGAGAGAGAGAGAGAGAGAGAGAGAGAGAGAGAGAGAGAGAGTATGCGCGCACACACAGACATTCATACACACGCTATGAACACACACACACACACACACACACACACGCACGCACGCACGCACGCACGCACGCACACGCACGCACGCACGCACGCACGTACACACACACACACACACACACACACACACACACACACACACACACACACCCGCCATGCAAATGTAACGTTAAAACAATACCTCCCTTACGGGGTACAGTGCCAACACAGACTGCATTAGCTTTCAACAACAACAGCAACAAAAATCAGCTTTGTGCAACAGTGCGTGAGCCATCATTCATATTCTTGTCTTTCTGGAAATTCCGAGGTTGACGTCAGGCTACTTACAACCACTGGACACATACAATGTTGACATAAGGCTGCTTACAATCATTGGATACAAGGAATGTTGACTTAAGGCTACTTACAATCATAGGATACATGGAATGTTGACATAAGGCTACTTACAACCATTGGATACATGTAATGTTGACATAAGGCTACTTACAATCATTGGATAAATGGAATGTTAACATAAGGCTACTTACAATCATTGGATACAAGGAATGTTGACTTAAGGCTACTTACAATCATGGATACAAGGAATGTTGACTTAAGGCTACTTACAATCATAGGATGCAAGGAATGTTGACTTAAGGCTACTTACAATCATTGGATACAAGGAATGTTGACTTAAGGCTACTTACAATCATTGGATACAAGGAATGTTGACTTAAGGCTACTTACAATCATTGGATACAAGGAATGTTGACTTAAGGCTACTTACAATCACAGGATACATGGAATGTTGACATAAGGCTACTTACAATCATTGGATACAAGGAATGTTGACTTAAGGCTACTTACAATCACAGGATACATGGAATGTTGACATAAGGCTACTTACAATCACTGGATACAAGGAATGTTGACATAAGGCTACTTACAACCACTGGATAAATGGAATGTTAACATAAGGCTACTTACAATCATTGGATACATGGAATGTTGACTTAAGGCTACTTACTGTCATTGGATACATGGAATACATTCGACCATATCACACCGTTTTGTTGTTGTTGTTGTTGTTGTTGTTGTGTGTTGTTGTTGTTGTTGTTGTTGTTGTTGTGTGTGTGTGTGTGTGTGTGTGTGTGTGTGTGTGTGTGTGTGTGTGTGTGTGTGTGTGTGTGTGTGTGTGTGTGTGTGTGTGTTTCCAGAGGCTCCATGATGATTTCCTACAAAGTTACATCTCTCAGCAGTAAACCGATGGAACCCTTCTTTTCTCAACATCTAACGGATCTAACTGCATCTGTATATACACACCAAAAATTAATGTGAACACCATTTTTCTTGTCTTTTTCCCCTCCGTTCGTATAAAAACTATCTATGAGCATTCCTATACCTATCAAGCTCCTCTCGTTTGGAATCAACTTAATACATTAACTTAGATACGATATCTCTCTGCCTTCTTTCACAATAATCTTTTTCCTTCTGATCGACATACAAAATATGTGTTGGAGTTGTTGCTACCAACATATGTGTTGGAGTTGTCGTTTATTTGGGAGTATCACACGATTTTTAATGCATGCGCTATGATTAACTCATTGATCAGGTAAGTGTGCATGTAAATGTGTATGTATACGCCATTCTTGAGAAATGTGTATACCAGTATGTTCAATTTTTTTTTTTCATGTGTATTGTTAGGTGCTGCGCTATTTTAGAGAAGTGTGTGAATAAGCATGTTGAACTGTTTGTGTGTGTATTGTTAGGCCACTTAGGTGTGTATATATCTACTATTGATGTTATGTAATATGTATAAGATCACGTGTGCTTCATAACTTATTATCTTTTGTGAAGCACCTACAGTATTTCTTAGGACAGTGTGCAAGATCAGTATCTATCATCATCACGACTGTTATCTGCAAGTATTTGTTCCTGTTTGAGAGGTGGAGGAGAGATGGAGAGAGGGAGCGGGGTGGCAGGGGTGGCTGGCGGTAAGGGTGGGGGCAGTGTGAGCGTGTGACTGTGGGCATGCGTTTGATGCCTTGCTGTCTCGTCTGGTTCATTGTTGTGTAGCTCAATAAAACCTATGTGGGGGGCCGGAACAGCTCAGTTGGTAGAGCGCCGGACTCTGGTGATCCTGGGGCTGCGGGTTCGAATTTCGCTACAGGGGGATTATTTTTTCCCTCGGAGTCCACATTGGTTCTGACTCCATTCCCCACACAGTCCTTCGAATGAGACTATAAACCGGGGTTCCTTGTGTGAACGCACGCACAACATCTTGCACACACGTCAAGTCCCATCACCAACTTTCCGAAGAGAAGGCCAGTTTGGCCGTTGGTATGGATGACACGTTACACGTAGCATGCACCTTCCTCGAAGATGGGAGTATG
>JADBJO010013423.1:0-7500 GCA_016801955.1 Conus betulinus | reverse complement strand
GACTCTGACCAGTTGTCTGGAAAAAGTCCATTCAAAAAGTTTATTAAAGAATTTTAAGAGAAAATCGATGATCTGGACACCAGCGTTTTTCAACAATTCTCCAACAATCTGATCTGGCCCAGCAGCTTTTTATTCTTCAGTTTACGCAGTGCAAACAGCACCTCCTCTTCAGAAATAGGACGGTTAAAATATTCATTCATTTTCTCCATCATTGTTTGCCATATCCTGCACATCCTCATCAACAATATCTTTTTCCAGTAGGTTTTTAAAATGTTCAAACCACGCTTCCTGAGAGATGTTGTTCTTCGGCTGGTTTCTTTTAAATGGAACTCTTTTAACCATTCTCCAAAATTCTTGCTGTGAGGGGAGAGACCTTATCATGTCATCAAGCAAAGTTTTATTAAACATTTTCTGCTTTCTTTCTTTTTAAAAAGTTCTTATATTCTCTCCTTGCTATAACATAAATACTTCTATCTGTGTCCTTTAAAGTTCGCAAAGAAATTCTCAACAATCCTTGTTTTTCCTTTTTTCATCACCCTACATTCAGTGTCAAACCCAATCTTCATTTGACACCCCCTTCCTGTTTGCACTGCTTCTTCATAAATTCTGCACAACTTTTAATATAATCATTAAAAATAAATCAAAAGCCATGTTTATATCCACATCAATTAATTCTGTCGCACGTTTTATTTAGCTAGCATTTCTGTATCGCACAAATTATTTCTGTAAATTATGCATTATTGTCATTCCAAACGAACTTATCAAACACAATAACATCAACTTCAACAGGTTTATGATTAGTTTCCCTGGAGACATTACATGAAATTCAAGGGGTAGATGATCAGATTCAATTCTTTGGGATACAAACATGTAGCAAGAATCAGAAAAGAATGAGAACAAATCTTTAGAAACAAGAAAAAATATCATTAACACTGCTACCGCTATCTGCCAAGTATGTATAGCAACCATAACGGTCGCCCTGACATACACCATTCATTATGTACAAGTCAAAAGCAGTACAGAGATTCAACAATAATTTGCCATAATTATTCAAAACAGTATCATGTGAACATCGATCACTACATGGTGGATGACTGTCTGTTTCAACAGCTGAGTCAACAACATGTCCGTATACATATCGGGAGAAAAATTGGCCGTTCTACTGTTTAAGTCACCACATACAATAACATCGACATCACCAAGCGACAACAAACAGTCAGCCAAACATTCTTCAAGCGTGAAAATGCCATTATCAATATTAAAATGAGCATAGAAAGGGGACCCTTCCGGCTGAACATATGCACAAATTAACACAATGTTTTTAGCAGAACCTATAAAGTTTTATCAATCAAAAACACACAAACATTGAAATAACGACGTCAATCCACTTCACAAAGGGAAGAAATTCTTCTTTAATAAGACAAACAAACAAGACCCCCAGATCGCCTCCCTTGTTCTGACAGTTTGACAGCAGCTTTACAGAAGGATTTGTATCCAACAAAGATATCCATACTGAACATTTCCAAAAAGGTTTCTCCAAAACAAATAAAATCAAAACCAGAGGCATATGAAACAAAATCATTATTAATAAATTTTGAGAGTAAACCATTCACATTCCATGAGATAAATTTAAAAACGTTTTTACACACAGATCTGACGGGAAACTGAGCACCTGTACTACGAGTAGTATTGTTATCATCAAAACAAGTGTTATCATCAACACTCTCGTCCATAACATCATCTTTAATTTCGCCGCCAGGAACATAATACAAGTGCCTGTTTTCAGCAAACCGCTCCTGACCCAAAAACACATCAACACGATCGCTCACTTCAGCAACATTGTTCTGAAAAACCCCGTGCACAGCGACCATCGTCAGGCATGACGGATTCGCGATTAGTTAGGGTTTCACCCGGTATCAGGTCAGAATTGTTCCCTAAAGAAGTGTGTTGCGCAGGACAAGAGGACGGCCAAAAACCTATCTCTTTTCTTTCAACTGCCCAGAGTCATCGAGAGCAAATTTCCGGCCATCTATGAGAAGATGGTCGAAAACCATTGCTACTCTTTTACCCCTGCCCCTGGCCTCTTTCAGATGAGGTGTCAGTTTGCGCCCTGATTTCTCTTACTCTTGTGGTAAAGTCCTCACCGACAAAAATCTAGAAACCTTTTAACTTAGTTTTCGATTTGAGGATACGGACCTTATCCTTGTAGGCAGAACAACAGGCAATAATGGGGGAATCATCTTTTGCATTCAATCGATGTACTCTATCAATTCGACCCCATCCACACCCATTCTCTTCAGCAATCAACTGTTTCAACTTTCGCTCGCAGTCATCACCGGTCTCATTCTCACCTTTGCTCACACCGTAGAAGAACAACAAATTACTGCGTTTCGAGCGTCCCTCTAGATCGTCTGTTTTCCGTTCAAGATTCGCCAGCTTTTCGGACAGTTCAGAGTTGGCACGACACAAGTTACTGTTCTCGGCACGTAAGTCCAGCACTTCCTCCCCCTGAGACCCTGAACTTCCTCCCGCAATGCAGAGTACTGCTCTCCCAAGGTCTTCACATCCTTCTGCACATCATCCAACTTACTGTTCATCGCCTTGTTGGTCTCCTGCATCTCCTGCAGCAAGGCCACGATGTCAGCAATGGTGGCTCCTTAGACACTGACTGGGGTTCCGCCCGTTCTTCCAAAGTCGTCCCAGGTCTGTCAGCACTGGCACCACGGGAACTGGTGCTAAGCCGTGTCTGCCTCAGCGTCGTGTCCGTCTTTGGAGCCTTTGTACCTTCCACAGTCTTCGAGGGTGCTGGTCCAGGATTCTGCTCCACATCACCGCACTGTAGTAACAGTCCGCCCCAAAACAGCAAGACCAGGAGCAAACCTACCATGACACCGTCACTCACGCTACGCAGCTTTAACATGAGACTCTCATCTTTGCTTTCCTCACACACCTTTGTACATAAAGTGTACAAATACCGGCAAAAATCCACCACATCTTGCTCTGAAAGAAATACCATCCAGTGGCATAGTTCTTTACTAAGTACTATGCACAACGTCAGCACTAAGAACCGATACCTGGCTACTGCTGACTATGTAATGACCCTGACATTTTGGCGAAATGCATAAGAGAGAGAGAGAGAGAGAGAGAGAGAGAGAGAGAGAGAGAGAGAGAGAGAGAGAGAGAGAGAGATATATAGAGAGAGAGAGAGAGAGAGAGAGAGAGAGAGAGAGAGAGAGAGAGACAGAGAGACAAAGAGAGACAAAGACAGAGAGATAGAGGACAGAGACAGAGGGTCTCAACGGTTGTTACAGAAGATGCACTGTAATCCAGGGGCGAGCTATTATTTTCCGACAAATCCTGTCCAAATGGCTCCTCTCTCTCTCTCTCTCTCGCTGTCTCTCCCTATGGTAGCTGGGCTTCTGAAGCCGTTTGCCCTTTTCCTCCTCGTTGCTTGTGTGCAGTTCTTTCTGTTTGAGAGTACCTTCTGAGCGCGCTAGGGATCACGCCTGCGTTAGGTTTCTTTTCGTCTTCTTGATTCATTTATCGACTTATCTATGCGTTTACTTATATGTTTATTCGTTTATCTATTTATGAGTTACCTGCTTATCTATTTATCTACTTCCTTGTTTATCATAGAATTTCAACCTTTCGCGTATCAATGATCTTCATTTTCAAAAAAACAAGTTTAAGGTGAGATCGCCCTTTTTTTTCTTTGATACAAATCTTCTTTCCACATCAACCCCCCCCCCCCCCCCCCCCCCCCCCCCCACACACACACACTGGACGACCACCACACAGACATCGTCCACAGACACAAAATCTTCCCCACACACAACGCAGGCACATACACGTAAACTTACGCTCAACGATGCTTGTCACGTCTCTCTCTCTCTCTCTCTCTCTCTCTCTCTCTCTCTATATATATATATATATATATATATATATATCCATGCAAGACTCCATTCCATGCAGCGTCTGTGGAAGACTTTGTGCCTCAAGAATTGGTCTTCATTCCCACATGAGGACCCACATCAACAGATGACCTGTCTGCCTACTCATCCGTCGCACACGACGGGAGAATCCATCATATATATATAAACACACACACACACACACACTCACACAGCTGCCTACCTGGGTAGTGCCGACTGAAGAGCTGCAGCTGGCGCTTCATTCAGTCGTTTCCCGTGTCATCCAGTCAATATCGTTCAATATCGTTCACTCAGTTTCCTTACTTCCTTCATTCTTTCCATTTCTCACGCAGGTGCATGCTATGTGTAACGTGTCATCCATACCAACGGCCAAACTGGCCTTCTCTTCCGAAAGTTGGTGATGGGATTTTACGTGTGTGCAAGATATTATGCGTGCGTTCACACACGGAACCTCGGTTTATAGTCTCATTCGAAGGACTGTATGGGAAATGGAGTCAGAACCAATGTTAACTCCGAGGGAAAAAAATCCCCCTGTACCGAAACGCCCCAGCAGAGATTCGAACCCGCAACCCCAGGATCACCAAGATTACGAGTCAGCCTCCCCATCCCCACCCCCCCACCCCCCCCCCCCGTCGTCTTCCCACTCCTCTACCCATCAACATCACTCAACCCACCGACACCTGAAACAGCTGAGTGAGTGAGTGAGTGAGTGCCTGCAGGAAGACGGATGCCAGGACACAAATACACACACAGTCCTCCGCTTCTGTAGTGGCAGACCCATCATCTTGGCTCTTTGTAGTAGTACTATGTAGCAGTCCTATGAATGATATAGGAGTAGCGGCGGGAGTGGAGGAGAGGGGAGGGGATGGAGGGAGAGGGGGGGGGGGCGGTGGACGATTCATTGAGGACATCGTAAAAAAAAAAAAAAAAAAAAAAAAAAAAAAAAAAAAAACACAGGCGATGATGATGATGATGATACATCATCATCGTTGGGTAAGAAATGGCTCGCACTTGTCGAGGACGTAAACTATTGCCTTGTCATTGATGTATATCCTTCAACTGTCCCTCACCTTTCCGACCCCCTGTCCTCTTCCTCCCCCCTCCCCCCTCCCCGTCCTCCTCTCTCCTTCACCTCCCACATACAGCCCCTCTTCCCTCTGCTCCCTTATGGACGGACGATCGGTCACGGCTGACAGCGGCCTTTCCCACGCGTAACGGGATCTCGAAAAACCATTCATGCGTGGACTCAAGATACGTACTGTCGCGCTTGACGGAAGTTTCCGGTTACACTGAATGCTGAATTCTGATTGGTGAGAATGGTGTGACGTCACGTTGTTGTAGATTTTTTTCTTTTTTTTTTTGTATGTACGTATGCGCGAGAGGAGGGTGGGGAGTGGGGGTGGTGGTGGTAGTAGTGGTGGTGGAGAGCAGGGAAAGGGGAAATTGTTAAAAGGTGTGTGTGTGTGTGTGTGTGTGTGTGTGTGTGTGTGTGTGTGTGTGTGTGTGTGTGTGTGCGTGCGTGCGTGCGTGCGTGCGTACGTGTGTTAGTGTGTGTGTGTGTGTGTGTGTGTGTGTGTGTGTGTGTGTGTGTGAGGGAGGGAGAGAGAGAGAGAGAGAGAGAGGAGAGAGAGAGAGAGAGAGAGAGAGAGAGAGAGAGAGGAGAGAGAGAGAGAGAGAGAGAGAGAGAGAGAGAGAGAGAGAGAGAGAGAGGTGTTGTCTTTTGAAACTATATCTTTAATGTTTTTCCTGCACAAATTATCCCGAAGTTCTGTCTCATGCCTTAGCTTAGACACGTTGTGTCCCAGATCTCGTTAATCTTCATGCACACACACACACACACACACACACACACACACACACACACACACACACACACACACACAGAGAATCTTTCAAACATATGCGCACGAGCACACGCATACACTCACTGACACCCATACCTACACACACACACACACACACATACAGACAGAGAGACAGAGAGAAGAGAGAGAGAGAGAGAGAGAGAGAGAGAGAGAGAGAGAGAGAGAGAGAGAGAGAGAGAGAGAGAGCGCTACGTACTTTGTGGTGGAAATATCGCTTCCCCTCTATCTCTGGCCAACAATGTTGACACGGCACCGAAGGCAGAAGTGAACAAAACTCGCTTCTCCGTCCCCTACTCCAATCTTTCCCCATCCTCCGCTCCATCTGTCCCCACTCCTCCTTTGCCCACCCCCACCCCCACCCCTTTCCTGTCCTTCCCATCCAGACACCCGTACAGTCATCAACTGTTGTGCGTCGGTGCACCTTACTCTGGAAGTGGCTCAGACACCTTGAAGAACATTCATGGTACGACCCCCCCCCCCCCCTTCACTCCTTCCCCGTCTTCCACCGCCTCTCCCTCCACCTTCTCCTCTTCCATCCCCATATTGAACTAAGCGATCCGCCCCTGCACGATTTTGAAGCACGCGTGATGGTGAACGTTCTCGACACACCTGGAAGTCCCAGTGATGAGATTAGAGTGAAAGGATGTCACCCAGAGGCAAATGGGCCACTGAACGTGGGGAGAACAAAATTCGGGTATCAGACTGGAAAGTAGGTGAGGCCGCCATTGCAACATCTACACGACAGGGAGATCGGATGTTTTCGGAAGTTTACGGCCACTAGTGTAAGGCCATTTGGGGATCCTGCTATACGCCCACACACCCACCCAATCTCCTCCTAGGGGTACACCATTGAAACTGTGAACGATTAAGCAGGAAACTCTCACAAAGGGCAGAGGTGTGTGTGTGTGTGTGTGTGTGTGTGTGTGTGTGTGGTGTGTGGTGTGTGCACGCGCGCGCGCGCGCGCGCGTGTGTCTGTGAGTGTACAGATAAGAACATGGAGCACAGCGTACCTCAGTTGAAAACTGAGAACTGCTGTCCCTATGTCTGTCTCTCCGTCTAAAAAATGAAGAAAGACAAATCTTGAAGAACATCTGTCCAACTGTCTGTCTGTCTATATATGCATGTACCTATGTATCTATCTATCAGTCTATCTGTCAGTGAGTGTCTCTCTATCAACCTGTCTGTGTGCATCTGTCCCTGAAAAACAGGATGATGACTGCTGAGTATCACTCTGGTAGTCTATCTAATATATATATATATATATATATATATATATATATATATATATATATATATAACACACACACACACACATATCTATATATTATATATATATATATATTCATAATCTGTTTCACATGTATGCTGGTTTTTCCCATTACATGACAGTGGATGAAGATTGGGAGACTTCAGATGCAACTAGGAATACCCTTGAAGGTTTTGAGATTCCACGAAAATGTCAGCATTTGGCGCACCTTTAAGGATCTCTAATACAAATTTGATTAAAGAAATGATTTCTTTTAAAAAAAAAATCAACGAAAAAAAGGGCGACCATCCTCTTCACACAGCATCCGGGCAAACATGACAGGCCCGACAGATACAGGTCACCTGCAGTGTTGTTTAGAAAGTCATACGGACGAACACTAACACACCCACATGTAGAGCGGGTGATACCACGACTGTGTCGTGTTTGTACATGCGT
>JADBJO010013422.1:40000-47500 GCA_016801955.1 Conus betulinus | reverse complement strand
CTCTCTCTCTCTCTCTCTCTCTCTCTCCTCTCTCTCTCTCTCTCTCTCTCTCGCTCCTCTCTCTCTCTCTCTCTTTGGCGGTACTTAGCGCATTGTGAGAAATGAATGTTACGAGAATGAAAGAGTTTTGTTTGTAGTTAATGCATTACAAATGTCTTGGACATATATTCACAACAAAACTTAGCAATTTTGCATACCAGGGACATCGTAAACAGAGCAAAGAAATCAAACAATAGCTATCCTTCACATTTTGTATAAATTAGATTGTTGTTTCATTTAATGTTTTTACTAAGCTGTTCGACTCACAAAGTTCAGCCAATTTTGTATTAAGGAGCTGAGATCCGGGCTCTTTCGAAACAAAGGTACCGGATTATAGAGAAAGTTCATTTTTGTGCATCAAAGCGCTTCTTAAATGGTGATACCAGAACTCCAAATGACATCATGATTTATGGAGAAACTAGGAAAGTATCCAATTTATCTAAACTCGTATGTTAAATGTATCAAATCTTGACTGAAAACTGACTAGGAATGGTGATAATACAGGATACCTTTTAAAGCATACAGAATGTTTCTTGTTTCTAGATGAGAAAAGGGGTAACAGACATGGGCTTCCAGGCTACGACAGTGTTAAAATTCTTATGGGTTCGGATTTGTTTTGTGGATAACCAGGGGTGTTCAGAGTGTATCTGGGTTTTGACAATGTTTTAAAGAAAAGGATTATTCCACTGCAGATGGCAGGATTGGCATGGCCATGTCCCTCATAGTGACAGATTCATACAGTACAGATATTTTAAGAATACGTTATGAGCGAAAACCCTATATATTAATATAAAAATGAATAGATATATTATGAGCACATTGGGTAAATCTAAAGTTTTGGTGTTTTCTGACATTGTATGCCATCGTTTAAGGTATTCCAACCCTGCTGTCGTTGAATTGGTTTGCCGTCTATATGGAAGAGAAGAGGAAGTTCATTTCTTTGTCTAAGTTGTCCTGCTTACTACATAATCTACATAATCTCAGAAACGAAATTTGTCCAGCCGAAGTATTTTATTGAGCCATGTCTTTTCAAGGGTAACATTACTGGTTGTGGACAAGAAACGAACACTTGCTTTCAAATTTGTCTTTACATATTTATGAAGCTCAGAAAAGACTGCGATCGGCGATGTGGCTTCTTTGTTATCGTCTGATGACGACTGTATGATCAGGTCAGTCGCTAAATTCATTACAGAAGCAATGAAAATAAGACAAAAGCATTTATAATATTGTATAAAAAAAAGAAGGACTTGAACTCAAAAACATGACTGAAAAGCATGTGGAATAGTTCAGTAATATAGTAATCGTCTAAAATATGCCAAAGAGTGGATGGTCGGATCAATCTGTAATATTACATTTTCCTCGTGTGTGTGTGTGTGTGTGTGTGTGTGTGTGTGGTGTGTGTGTGTGTGTGTGTGCGTGTGTGTGTGTGTGTGCGCGCGCGCGCGCGCGTGTGCGTGTGTGTGTGTGTGTGCGTGTGCGTGCGTGCGTGCGTGCGTGCGTGCGTGTGTGTGTGTGTGTGTGATGTTGTTGTTCTTGTTGTCGTCGTGTTTGTTGTTTTTTGTCGTTGTGGTTGTCATTGTTGTTGCTATCGTAATGCTAAAAGGGTACTCGTGTCTGAGAGGATATTCGAAGATTCGTGTCTACTTTTTTTTTTTTTTTATGTTTTGCTTGTTTTTTGATTTGATTGATTATTGGGAATAAACTGTGTAATATTGCTTGTAGTGTAAGGAAGAGGAATGTGTTATTACCCTGTTACCCCCCTTGTCATAAGACCTTTGGGTAATGACAATAAAATATCAAAGTGTCAAAGTGTCAAAGTGTCTCTCTCTCTCTCTCTCTCTCTCTCTCTCTCTCTCTGTCTTTCTATTTCCCCTTCCACTACCACATAACAGCCCTCTCTACCCCCATTTGTCTTTGTCCTTAACCTCCTTATTATGTTTTTCTCTGTTATCCCTACCTCTGTCTCCCATGTTCATCGCTGGTAAGGAACTTCTTCACACATATACCCATCTTTTTAAAGACTTGCATGCTATTATAAAAGTTTTTCCTTTCTGCAACACCTACTCGCATTCACAAAGTTGTGAGTATGCGTGCGTGCGCGCGCGCGCGCACACACACACACACCACACACACACACACACACACACACACACACACACACACACACCGTTTAAGTTCACGACACACTGCTCACATTACCTTACTCCTATCCACGACCACTACCCCCCCCCCCCCCCCCCCAACCTTCTCCCATCTAGATGCCCCCCCTCCCTTCTATGTTACTCTTCTCCCATGCTTTGTTTCGTCAAAGTGTTCTCGTTTTTCTCACCTCTTTCAGACATTGTTGCTCACATCCCTCCTCCCCCCACCTCCCTTCCCCCTTACGTATATCACCGCCCTCCCTTGAACATTTGAGATCAATTCATTGATTGAACCACTTTGTTTAAAAGTATAAAAGGTGTTCAAAAACTATACAGAAACAAGTTGGCTAGTACATCTCTACTTGTTTTAGGTTGCACTTTTTTTTCAAAACAGTTGATACGCATTGAAAACATATTTCCAAAATGGGTTATCCAGTTTTATTTCAATAATAATTGGTGGCCTGAAACATATCTAGTTCATTCAAAAAAAAAAAAAAGGGTAGAACTGGGTGCAAGTGATTTTTCACGTATGCTTAAAAAAAAGTTTACATCCGTGTAATTTTAGAAGACATCAAATATGTTTTGACTTCATGAACATTTAAACCACTATCTTTTACATTTTTAATGTTGGTCTTCGTATTAAGTATGTCTAGTTTTCCATTCTACACAATTCTAAAACACGCTTTCTGGAGATCTGCCATGGAATCATTGGGTGGATTAGGCAGCGGAATCCAATGGTAAATCAGTTTTGGAAGAATCAAAGACTTCAGAGCACCAGTTTTTAAAGAATTCTACTACCTCTTCAAATTTGTTGTAGTTAATTGCTTGACAATGCTTTCGATCCTGAGCTAGCCAAACGCCGAGTAGCTTAAATCTGTCTGAGTTCAAGTTTTTTTTTTTCAATTGTGGTAAGTACCTTTTGGGTTGATTTTCTCATGGAGCCTATCCATATTGCTTGAGACTGATCTACATCTATGTGTAAACCTGAATACTGTCCAAATTATTTCTACATTCATTCCATGTTTTTGTTTTCACGAATCATTATTGACTTTATCTCAGCACACAAGATTAACAAAGAACGCAGGTAGGGTCCCCTTGTCTACATCCATGATGCACATATAACCATTCTGTTATCTGCCCATTAGCTGTAGCAGTCGACTTTCTGTTTTTGTAAAATGTTTTAATCCACCTTAAGCCATTTTAACGAAACCCAAAGGCTCATAGAACTTAATAAATGAATTTCCAGTTTAAGGAATCGAATGTCCTTTCAAAATCTATATAAGGCAACATCACATGTAGCTTTTTAGCATTTAAATGGTCAATTAAATCATAAATAAGTCTTACGTTATCACAGATGATCTTTATCACTGAAATGTATCTAAACATTTGTTAACAGCCCACCTGCATTGACGTTCTATAATTTTCAGTAAAATGCTAGCAAGACATTGTACTTTTAAAGCTACATGTGTCAGTTTGGATTTCTCTCTCTCTCTCTCTCTCTCTCTCTCTCTCTCTCTCTCTCTCTCTCTCTCTCTCTCTCTCTCTCTCTGTCTCTCTCTGTACGTGCACGCAAGCATGTGAGTGTGTGCTTGTGTGTGTGTGTGTGGTGTGTGTGTGTGTGTGTGTGTGTGTGTGTGTGTGGTGTGTGCGTGCGTGTCCGCATGCGATGATGATGTGTTGTGTGTGTGTGTGTGTGTGGTGTGTGTGTGTGTGTGTGTGTGTGTGGTGTGTGTGTGTGTGTCACAGGCTGCTCTGTGATTTTCTCAATCCATCCATATCTCCATTACATCTGTTTGTCTGTCCCCCCTGCCTGCCAGTTTTTTCTCTGTATGCCTGTCTGTCTGTCTGTTTGTTTGTCTCTCTGTAGCCTGCCTGGTAGCCTGCCCTTTCCCTCTCTCTCTCTCACTCTCTCTCTCTCTCTCTCTCTCTCTCTCTCTCTCTCTCTCTCTCTCTCTCTGTGGGTGTGCGTGTGTGTACGTGCGCAGGTGCATGCTTTGTGATTTTCTCAGACCATCTGTCTCTACCAGCTATGACTCTATCCAAAGAAATGGTCCTGATGTTATTCTTTGAATGTATTGATTGTGGTTCTATGTAAGTTTTACGTTAGTCTTTTTTAACCTCTTTCCAACTCGCAAGTGAAACAAATAGAAACCCTGCAGAAAACAATAAAGCTGCGTATATAACTAGGAAACCTAGGAGCAAGCACAATAACACAAATTGGACGAGATGTGTATCTTCAATCCCATAAACATTGTGACTGTCATGGTTCACTGTAATCTCAAAATTTGTGAATAAAGATCATCATGATTTAGAAACTTTCTAATGTCTCTAATGCTATCCTGCACGAAATCACTCTGTTTGCACTAGGTTGAAAATTATAAAGAAGCCTGCTATTGACTTTTTGCTTGCAACAAAAATTGAAGTTTTGTTCAGCTGCTAATTCTTTGCCATATCCAATTTAACAGATTTTTTCATTCATTGAGGACCATGAGTATATGCCTCCAAAACGTGTTTAACCTGCCAGCTGTAAACTTCATCAAGTTAAAAACCTACATACAATGACTCCATCTAAGCAAAGACTTGTACGAGTGATATATGGTGATCAGTTTTCTCAGTCGAAATAGTGACAGTGCTTGTGTCAATACTTGTATATTGGTATTCCTATACCGTTGTTTTTGACTGTATGAACGGATGGTGTTTATTTGATCTTGTCTAGCTTTTCATCCTGTACGAATTCTTAAAAACATACTTCCTAACTATTTCATATAATGTCAGGCAGTTGTAATTATATTCACAGATAACCCACGTTTGATTGTACAAACGAATTCAGATGTGTAGTTTCCGTCTGTGACCAAGGCTGAAGTAATTTCGTAACTCAAATGGTTTGTCTGTCATGTGAATTCCAGATATATTTAACAAGTTGTTTGTGAACCAGATTCCAGGTATCGTAACATTTAGCTGGTTCCATATTATTCATCTGTATGCTAAACACAATACGGAAAAAGACTCAACCCCCCACCCCACCCCCATCCCTCCCTTCACCCCCTTTCCCAATAATTCATTTTATTTGGCTTTTTATATTGCTGTATAAAACAATAAAATCAGAACATGTGCACCATTCCATTTTGCTGCATTTCAGTACAAAACGGAAGCAAATCTGATCATTAATATCACATGACTGTTTTATTACAATGGAATACGACGACCTCTGACATTTTGGATTATTTGACTTTGAAAAATATTCGCCAAACAACATAAAATAAATTTTAGTAATTTCTGTCGACTTTTTTTTCTTTAAATTCCATTGCAAATCGATCAAATCTGATCATCCTAATAATACAAATTTGTGTATTCCTTAACAAAACGACCAAACGTGACTTACAATTCATTTCAGCACAAATGGTCACCTATAGTCAATTGTTAAACAAAAGCTGACGTGGCGACTATGACGATCGACGATGACAGCTGTTTTAAAAAGTAGCAGCGGATAGGGCTTGTATTCAGCTTGCATCTACCCTTTCAGTCGAGTTTTGACATTGCTTCTCTTTACATCTTGGCCGGCTACCCAGGTTGGTGCGAAGTTATTTTTGTTTGTTTGTGTGTGTGTGGGGGGGGGGGGGGGGTTTTCGTTTTGTTAGATGATGATGATGCTGTTGTTTATTACTACAGGCGCTTGTGGAAACCTAATCGGAAAAGAATGAAACCGATTGCAAGAAAGTGTGGCTCGGAACGCTAAAAAGTTGATGTTTTGTGAACATATGTTTGCAAGTATGTGTCAGGGAAGAAAAAAAAACGCAAGTAAGTGACATACCACAAACAGATGGATCTAGTAAATTATTTAGCGTTATATGGAATGTTTCAGTGCCCTCTTTAAGAGTACATATGCGTAGACAGATAGATAGATAGATAGATAGATAGATAGATAGATAGATAGATAGATAGATATGTTAGAGTAAAATGTACTGTTCTTGGCAGTTTCCAACAGCAGTGTAAAAAATCTGTCCATGGTACTCCTCGTCAGCCAATGGCTGTGAAATGAATGTTTACCATTGGAAAACAGCCTCATATTCTGTGGTTCATTTACAGTTTGAAGAAGAATGAACCTGTGAAAAAAGCTGCAGTACAGGTTGAAGGCGTAGTTTATTGGTGTTTTGTCAATTGTGAAAAAAAAATCAGTTCAACAAGAAATGATAATTTTTCACCTTATACATTGTCCCGGAGCATGTTTCTGCGTTCTTACTAGAATACTGTGAGCATGGACAATACAACCAAAAGATTAAGCTGTGTATTTTCCAATTCCACAAACATTGCGTATGTCGTGGTTTTAGAATTTGAGAAAAAGAAAGGATCGTCATGATTGATAAACTTTCCATTTTCTTGAATATTCTCCTGCACAATAACACCACTATTTGCCCAGTCTAAATTAGGAGAAAAAAAACTTCCACTGAAAATATAGCTTCGGATGCAGTTTCTTTGGTGTACTTAATACAATAGATCTGTTCAGTTCACTGAAGGACACCAATATATGCTTCCAAAACGTGTTTAATCTGCGAATTTGTAATTTTTATTGAACCGAAACGATATACATCATTACCATCCGGACAGAGACCATGCATCAGTGATTTGCCATGATCAGTTTCCTCAACAAAACAATAACAGTACTTGCGCATATGTTTGTTTGTGTCGACTTCGACTATCGACGGTAACACGTATTAATAGCAGAAGCGCAGAAGAGGGCTCGCACTCACCTTGCATTCACCACTCTTTCAGTCGACTTTCTACACTGGTTCTCATCTTGTCTTGGCCAACTACCCAGGTTGGTGCGAACGTATCATTTTTTTTGTTACTAATACTAGTGAAAGATTGAATTGTTTTTCTCACACAGACATTTATTGGAAACCAAAAGAGAAAGTATGAAACCAGTCGCAAAGCGAAAACCGAAAACGCACAAAAAATGTGACGTAAAAATGCTATAAACGCTGATAAGGTGTAAACATGTAATAAGTGTGTATACTGAAAAAAAGAAAGAGACGCGGTACAGATGCACCTCGTAAATGATTAAGCGTTAGATGGAGTATTTCAGTGTCTTCCTTGAGAAGACAGACAAACAGATAGATATATAGAGATAGATAGATAGATAGATAGATAGATAGAGAGATAGATATGAGAGTAGGACGGAATGTCCCAGCAAGCAACGTGCAGCAGTGGTGCACAGTCTGTCCAACGTTTTTCTTTTTTTTTTTTTTTTTTTGCATCAGTTATCGGATCAATGGAGCCCCTAAGGCGGTACATTTTTTTTTTTTTTCCTACGGCCGAAATC
>JADBJO010013422.1:30000-35000 GCA_016801955.1 Conus betulinus | reverse complement strand
GGTTTTTTTTTTTTTTTTTTTAGCAATACCATTGTTTGTAATTATCGATACATTCTCCAGTTTGGTGTCTCAGTGAGTCCCAACAGAGTTGCGGGAGAACGGTGGAAGAAGGATTGTAATGAACACTTCCAGCTTTCATTCTGTGAACGTTTCGCAGGCCAGATGTGCCACTTGAGAAAAATTAAATATACCGCAAATGTGCGGAAATTTATTACTCCCAACAGTCACCTTTCTATCACTAGTTAGAGAGGTCCAAGTTAAATTATTAGAGACTTTGACTGCGGTGCAAATGGACGGTTGAGAATTTGAATGTCTTTTTGAGTCCTTTCTTGTGTGTGTGTGTGTGTGTGTGTGTGTGTGTGTGTGTGTGTGTGTGTGTGTGTTTGCACGCGCGCGCGCGCGCGTGTGTGTGAATGTGTGTGTATGCACACGCGTGCGTGCGTGCGTGCCTGCTTGCATGCGTGTGTGTGTGTGTGTGTGTGTGTGTGTGTGTGTGTGTGTGTGTGTGTGTGTGTGTGTGTGTGTGTGTGTGTGTGTGTGTGTGTGTGTTTTTCTCTTTTTTTCTAATGGCTTGAAAAACCTGTCCGTCCATTTGGTTATAAAAGGGTACTTGATCAAAGTTAATTAAGGCGCCATGACACGAGCATCAGCCTTTTAAACAGTTCACTGTCCCTACAGCATTACCCCTTAGGACTTTCGTCCTTTCTGGACTGTAACCAAGCGATTGTTCACGTGCGAAGATGTGGTATAGTACGGTGCGCGCACGCTATGCGCGCTTCTTATGGTTTGTTTGTGCATGCGTGTGTGTGTGTGTGTGTGTGTGTGTGTGTGTGTGTGTGTGTGTGTGTGTGTGTGTGTGTGTGCATGAGTGCGTCCATGTGTATGTGTATGTTTGTGTTTGTCTGTCTGTCTGTCTGTCTATCTGTCTGCGCGCGCTCATGTGCGTATGTATGAAAGTGAGGGAGGGAAAAGAAGGAGGGAAGGAGAGACCGAGAACACGTGTATACAGCTTGATGAATCTATATACGTCACTGATGAATTTTCTTGCAGAAAGGTAACACAGCGGTTAAAATGCATCTGTCACTGGCACGCTCAGCTGTCTTGATGTCGCTTCTGTTGTTTGCCTTGGGCACCTTCGTTGGTAAATCTGTCTGTCTGTCTGTCTGCTTGTCTCTGTCTGTCTGTCTGTCTCTGTGTCTGTCTCTCTTGTCTCTTTCTCTCTTTTCCCCCCCCCCCCCCCCCCTCCCCTTCTCCTTCACCTTCTCTGTCTGGTTCTGTCTGTTTCTCTCTCCCTCCCTCCCTCTTTGTGTCTGTGGTTTCGACCTCTGTATCCCTCATCGAGGAAGGACATGCAGATTCTACAGCGCATCTACTATGTCCAGGAGAGACATGGCTTGACACACGTTGGAAAAATCCCCTTCTGGTTCTCATGATGCTCAGTTTTTTGCAAGTGAAATTGAGAAACAGCTTAGTCTCGATACGCCTGGAGGGGAGATAGAGGGAGAAAGGAGGGGGGGGGGGGGGACGATGTGAAGGGGTATTGCTACACCATGTTTGTTTCCACCTACCAGAAAATGGCAAGCGAAAACCATTCCTGCCATAAAATATCAAACAAAGGAAGTAATGTAAAATGGATGGATGCACCAATACGGAAAACCTTGTCTGCTTAAAAAGCCTTGATGGTTTCAGAGCCAATAAGATTAACCATTGAATTAGACTCCTTATACTAACTGACAAGCGGCATCACATAAAAGTGGGGTGACTCTGTCACGTCTGCTGCAATAATCTGACACATGCAATGTAGATTCAATGAAACTGCATTTAGCAAAATCGTGCAGATCAACCACATCGACAGACTGTTCAACATAGTCAGGGCAACGATTTGCTCAGCTTTTCTCCAACATTCATGTTTCAAATACTGTTTCAAATAATGTGTTCTGTGCAACAGATGGTATTTTGGCCCGATTTCTCTAAAAGCGCGGTCTGTTTTCAGTCTTCTTGTCACACTTCATCTCTCAGTGGTCATATTAACACACACTGGAAATGGCGCGTGAGAAAGCATACCATCGACTGGTATTTTACCAGAAGGCCTGTCTAAGAAGCAACGATTTTTGTTTATTTTATATGTTCTACCTGCCTCAGCAAGATGGTCAACGAGTTCTGTACTGTGTATTTCCTGACTGGAGGCAAACTTGCTTCACACCTATTGAAACGGCTCCATCACTAGGACACAAGAGGTCACGTGAAGATTGTTTGCCCTAGTTGGTTATTCCATCTATCAGAGTTCTTGCCATGAGTCTGCACTGGCTTTGTGAGAATGTTCTGTAAACTGTTTGTCTCGTTTTGTTGGACTCTGTTGTATCTGAAATGTGTTCACATCACTCAAGACGACGACCAGACCATCTAAAAGCTGACCAAATCTCAAGAGATTTTACAACACTGAGGACCCTGGAAGGTTTGGGGCTGTCGATCAGGGTTTGGAGATTTTAGAAAAATAGAACTGTAAATATGAGATTGGGACTGTCTGTCCTCTGAAGACATCAAAACTAACCCTGGCAGCTTTGTTCGTACTGGGAGGCGCTTCATTCCTACGGGGAATCGGTATCTTTTATCCCAGCACCACACAGCCGTAGTGTTTCTTTGATGTAGGCAACCCAGTCTATCCCAACACACCACACACTGCAAGTTCCACATTCTCCCAGTGTTTCTCTGATGTGTTTAACACCAGCTGTCCCAGCATCACGCAACAGCAGTGTTTCTTTGATGGTGTCAGTACCATCTATACAAGCACCTCATCATTGCCGTGTTTCTTTGATGTGGTCAGTATCACCTGCCCTTGGTCCACACCATTGCAATGTTTTTTTTTTTGTATGTGATCAGTACTATCCCAGGACCACACCACTGCAGCATTTCTTTGATATGGTCAGTGCCATCTATTCAGCAAGCCTTTCTTTGACATGGTTAATACTCTCTATCCCAGCACCACATGGCTGCAGTTTTACTTTGATGTGGTCAAATGCTGGCTATTCCAGCACCATACCATTGATGTGTTTCTTTGATGTGGTAAGTACTATCCCAGGCCCGAATTCAGTACAATGGAGAGACACCTGACCCATTCCTATCACAAGTGGCGTAAAGCAAGGCTGTGTTTTGGCACCCGCTGTTCAGTGTTATGTTCTCTACAATGCCGACTGACACCTTAAGAGGAGACATAGGCACTGACATCAGATTCAGAAAAGGTGGAAAGCTTCTTAACCTCAAGAGACTCCAGGCAAAAACCAGGATTTTGACAGGCATCATCAGGGACTCTCTGTGCTGGTGACTGCACTCTCGATGTTGGTTTTGGAAACTGACACGCAATTCATCATCGACAAGTTTTCCGTAGCATGCACCGACTTCATTACAAACACAAAGTAAACGGAAGTTCTGCATCAACCCGCGCCAAGCACACTGAGCTTAACATCACAGTCAATGGTGGAGAAATTCACCTACCTTGGCAGCACATTGTCCCAGAACGTCACCTTGATAATAAAGTGAGCAACAGAATGACAAAATCAAGTACAGTCTTTGGCAGACTATACATCAATGTTTGGAATAAAAGAGGCATAAGTCTATAGACCAAGCTGAAGGTGTACAGAGCAGTTGTTCTCCCCAAGCTCGTCTACGCAGGTGAAACGTGGACAGTGTACCAATGACATGCCAAGAAGCTGAATCGCTTCCACACAACCTGCCTCAGAAGATTGTTAAATATAAAACGTCAGGACAAGATCCTAGGCAGAGGTGCTTGACCAAGCAGGCCTGCCTAGCATCCACACCATCCTGATGCTGTCTCAGCTTCGATGGTCATGTTATTATAGCTGACATGCCAGACCACTGGCTACCCAAGAGACTCTTCTATGGTAAGCTGCAACCAGGAATGTGCTCCCATGAGGGTCAGAAGAAACGCTTCTAAGATACTCTCAAAACGTCCTTGAAATCATTTAATATCAACCTGACACATGGGAAATGATTGCCATGGATTGAGCTGTATGGCGATGCTCTGTCCACAAAGGCACCAATTCATGGGATGAAAGAAGGACAGTTGCGGCACAACACAAGAGACAGGCAAGGAAAACGTGCTCCAGCAATCAAGAGCAGATCTCCCACATTCCCTTCCAAGCTGTCACTGCACATTTCGTGCACGCATTGGTTTGATCAGCCACCTGCGTTTTCACAGATCATCTCACCCCCCCCCCCCCCCCACACACACCATCCCCCCTTCCCCACCCCCTAAGATGACTGAACTGTTCCCGTTGACAAACTATCCCAGGACCACACCGCTGCAATATTTCTTTAATATGGCCAGTGCCAGCTATCCAAGCACCTAATGTCTGCTGTATTTCTTTGATGTGGTCAGTAACATATGTCCGCCAATCTTTCTTTGAAATGGTTTACACTATTTATGCCAGAACCACATCATTGCATTTCTTTGATGTGGTCAATGCTATCTATCGAAGTAGTGTTTTTGTCTGTGGTCTGTACTGCCTATCCTAGCACACACCACTGCAGTGGGTTTTTTTCTATATGGGACAAATGCCATCTATCCCAGCACCACACCACTGCAGTATTTCTTTGATGTGGTCAATGCCATCTATCCCAGCACAAGCAGCACTGCAGTATTTCTTTGATGTGGTCAGATGCCATCAATCCCAGCACAAACACCACTACAGTATTTCTTTTATTTGTTCAAATGCCATCTATTCCTGCACCACATCACTGCAGTGTTTCTTTGATGTGGTCAGTACCATCTATCCCAGCACCACAATGCAGCTGTGTTTCATTCATGTGGTCAATACTATTCCAGCACCACATCACTGCAGTATTTCTTTGATGTGGTCAAATGCCATCTATACCAGCACCACATCACTGCAGTATTTCTTTGATGTGGTCAAATGCCATCTATCCCAGCACCACACCACTGCAGTATTTCTTTGATGTGTTCAAGTGCCATCTATTCCAGC
>JADBJO010013422.1:0-20000 GCA_016801955.1 Conus betulinus | reverse complement strand
AACAGTAATAATAATGATAATGGTGACGATAAAGTTAATTCACTCAAACGATTAGCAACAGAATACATTTTGAAAAACAATTCACTAGAAGTGTCACGTCAGGTCTAAAGGTTTCCCCCAAAGGCCGTCTCCCGCACCAGCGGACGCGCCAACAGCAGACCACAAACAATTTCACATTCACACTTCTTATAGTTCTTCAAACAGATGAATATCGAATATAGATGGCGGGACAACCTAGCTACGCTTAACAAACGGAAAGATTTCCCAAGTACACCCCCCCCCCTCGCCATTCCTAACCTAATACCCACTAAGTCTGGATGAAATAAATATGGGGGGAGGGCTTGAAAAGAGGGGGAACTAAAACATGTATGACGATGAGGAGAGAGCAAACAAAAGGACAGACGATTTAAAGACAAAAGAAGAAACGAAAAGTACAAAGATTCACTCATACACCCCTCTGTCACACGCACACAGCACTTATCTCTCCCTCAGGATAAGTAACATGGTACAGTTTTGGAACGGTCCAGGGACTTCGTCCCAGTTGCTATGGCTGTCGCACGGAGGGGCGTCCCCGTCGTCCCCGGCAGTTGGTCACAGTGGTGTGGCCCTCGCGTCCGGGCTGCCCACTGGGACCTGGAGGAATGACGGTGACAGTACCACGGCCCTGGTGTCCTGGCTGCCTGCAGGGACCTGAAGAAATAACAGTCACAGTCCCACAGCCCTGGTGTCCTGGCTGCTTACTTGGACCTGAGGAACCGAGCTGAACAGGGAGGCTGGTTATCAAGTCCCCTGACATTCTATGGAGGAAGAGTGGGGCTGAGAGGTCAGTCGCGCTCAGAAGCTCACACACAGGCGCTCACAGAACCACACAAGGAGACGACAGTCAGAGACCCCCCCCCTCTCTCCAGCACTCCCAAAGATCAAAATCTCAATGCCAGAGGGAGAGTCAGAAGAATAAAGAAAAGTAGAGAATGGAGCATTGATAGAATGGCTACACATAAAGGCTCACATATACACTACCTCCCTCCACCCCCGGGAGAAACGCAAGGTCGCAATCCTTGCTAAAAGGTGCTTCACACCTAAGATTTCTGACTGCTCTCCCCTCTCTTCTTTTAAAGAAAGTCCTTCTCTTTTCTTTTCTTTCTTCACCGCGTTCTCCATGCAGAGGATAACCTTACATTCACATTTGCTTATTCTCCGACCGTATCAACATTGTAAATGGTTAATCTTTACGTTGAAAACCCATATACAACCATTATAAAAGCGAGGATCAAAACAAATTAATCAACATAAAATATAGCTTTTTGCGGACCGCTCACTACGATCTTAGCACTAATTCCTACCTCATCAGCTCTTGTGGTCAGGACGACCAGTAGGGTCAGCAGTGCTCCCACATCGAAGAGGAGCCGTCCAAAAACGGGTAACAGCCTACCTGTCACTTAATGAAAAGTGTGCTGGTGGCCCGGGCAATGAAGTTCTCTCCACGACCATCGAAGGTAAGTGAAGTCGGGTCACGGAAGCGGTAAACTCCTCGGACGACTGCTATGGGTTCTGTGTCTCAGCCCCTTGTGTCTCCCAGTGCGATTCTTCTTTAGGCCCCCTCTTGCCTTCTACCCGTCAAATATCGGCACGGCCCAATCGGTGGTCGAGTCCATTTCGCTAGTTGGAAGACCCGATTGGCCAACCACATTAACCCACGCGGGCTGGGTGCTAGCCCACGTGGAGGGCGAGACCGAATGGCAGAATACACGTGCTTAACATGAGACGTGAAACGCGCTCACCCAAAACCGGTCGTATCCGCATAAGCTAGGGAGGGGAAAGAACAAAAAAAAATATAGTCTGGCCATACAAGTGTCTTTTCTCATTCAGTTGGGAAGAAGACAAGAAAAATTAAAGAAATAATGATAAGTCACGGTCGAACCTGACCGTGACAAAAAGGAAACCAAAAAAAAAATCCAAATGGATAACAGGAATGCACTTACAAATATATATATAAAAAAAAATTCTCAGGCCAATGTTTACTCCATTATTAAAGTAACATTGAAGGAAAACTTCACACATTTGGCGGAACACACACACACACACACACACACACACACACACACACACACACACACACTCACACGCACGCACACACACATACATACATAGAGAGAGAGAGGCAGACAGACAGACAGACAGATTGTGCCCCGAAGCTGATTAATACTTATTGGTAGAGTAGCCAAATTAACTGTGCATCTGCAAGAACTAAGGCGCTGCAACTTTTACTACGTTCACATTTTGGAAGCCTAGACTATGATTATTCCTTGTGTTGGCTACAGACGTCAGAAGAATTGCATTGGAGGGGGGGGGGGGGGGGGGGGTAGAGGATACTGTTTCTTAAGAGCTTAATAAAAAAAAAAACGACCTGTAAAATAATCAGACGGTAAGCATGGTAACAATGTTAACAAGAACATATAAGTATGAAACAAATCAGTTGAGCAAGCCATTGCCATTTGAAGACAAAGATGACAACAAAAAAAATTTAAATGATGCCGTCATTGTCGTTGTCACCACAATGATGCCACCATTGTCGTTGTCACTACAAGATCACCACCATTTACATTGTCTTACCATTCCAGGAACAAAAGTGTGTGTGTGTGTGTGTGTGTGTGTGTGTGTGTGTGTGTGTGTGTGTGTGTGTGTGTGCTCAGCATGCGTAAGCATGTGTTGTGTACACAGTAATTGGTTTTTAATTCGTCTTCTCTCTCTCTGTCTCTGTCTGTCTGTCTGTCTGTTGTCTGTCTGTCTCTCTCTCTCTCTCTCTCTCTCTCTCTCTCTCTCTCTCTCTCTCTCTCTCTCTCTCTCTCTGCGCCCATTTCAATCCCAAACGGCGTTCCTCTGTAGCTAAGTGTAGGTCCCTGTGCTGTCGTTGATTCGGTCACGTTGTCTTGCTCTCTCTGTATGAGTCAAAACGCGTTTCATCCTTTTGCACTGGGCTGTCGGTACGATACAGACATAACATATCTTCATACTCTGCTTGGCTGTGCGAATCCACCCAGCCCCCAAAGCGACCCTCCTGTTAAGGAACAGTACTCCTATCAGTGTTCTGGCTGTCGGTAATATGACAGTTGTTTCCCTTATACCTGCATGTTTTACACGCTCTCTCTCTCTCTCTCTCTCTCTCTCTCTCTCTCTCTCTCTCTCTCTCTCTCTCTGTCTATATATGCGCGCGCGCATGTGTGTTTGTGTGTGTATATAAAACATGCAGAGAGAGAGAGAGAGAGAGAGAGAGAGAGAGAGACAGACAGACAGACAGACAGACAGAGACAGAGAGAGAGATACAGACAGACAGAGACAGAGAGAGAGGGGGAAGAGAGAGAGAGAGGGGGAGAGAGAGAGAGAGAAGACGAAGTAAAACAATTATTGTGTGCACACACATGCTTACGCATACTGAGTACACACACACACACACACACACACACACACACACACACACACACACACACACACACACACACACTCACTCACTCACTCACGCACTATCAAGCACTCCTTGCTATTTTTTCCAGCTTTCTTATTCTTGAAGATTCTGCTAAATGGTCATTATTGATCAGGCTACAATCCCGTTTGACGTTTCAGACACACACACACACACACACACACACACACACACACACACACACACACACACACACACAGAGAGAGAGGAGAGAGAGAGAGAGAGCAAAGACTGAGACACAGAGAGGGGCACACAATTCCCTTCTCTCGTCTAATATATCACTTCTTGAAACAGACATACAAAAAGACGTGCGTCATAACCTACCCCCTCCACCCTACCTCATACCATCCTCAGCCCTTCTCCTCCTTCCCTCCACCTCCCCCTCCCCCCAAGTCTTCATGTACTGCATATCTCCATTCTTCCCCATTCTTTCTCAGCTCCCCTTATTACCACTCACAGCACCCACCCAACCGATCCTCTCCTCCATCCTTTCTAACCACGCACACACATGAATATTGTAACTGACTTTTAAAAGACGTCCGCTTGCTATCACGGTCAGTTTTACTCTTTTTTTTCTTTTTTTTCTTTTTTTTTTTTTTTTTTTTTTTGTTTTTTTTATTTTTTTTATTTATTTATCTACCTTTTCGTCAGAAATATTGTTCTTAATGCGCCTGACGAAGTCTCTGTGAGACGAAAATTTGATTTTAAGAATAGCTTCAATATTTCATACATTTACTAGTTGACACCGAACACGGTGATACCTAACATTTTTTGCCTCCATATATGTCTGAGGTATCTCCTGAGATACCTATCTGATTTCATAAACTGTGAAACCTGTGAAGTAAATTGATCATGAAAATTATATATTTGGCCTCAATTTCAATTTTAAAACCATGATTCAAATAATTTTAGGCAAGTATTTCTATGCCCAGGCCCTAGAGGGTTTTAAGAAAGGCACAAAGATCTTTCTTCTGCATTCATAATCACCCTCCCCTCCTGCATCATTTCCTTGCCCCTTTCCCCACACCCCTCTCCTTCACTGCGGCTCTCAGCCGATTCCAAGCTATCTCGGGTAAAACTCAGGCTGGCAGAATTTTCCCCCCCCCCCCCTCGTACATTCTCATAACAAACCAAGAGAGGACAAGAAATGTTTTCACACAATTCTCTCATTTCGTTATTCTTTCTCCTTCGCCCTGATTATGAATCCTGAAGTTGAAATTCGTCATTTGTCTATATGCCCATTCTAAATTTGCTAACGGCATGTGCTGAGCAATTCATCAGGCCTGGCAAGAAAACCCGCGTTCCCGCCAAAGACAAGGGACAAAGACTCGGCGCTGGTGCCACACAGACCAGAACTATAACCTCTGTCCTGAGCATGTTTTAATGTAGGTTCAACACTGTACATGAATGCATATTCAGCTGCATTTTTGTCAGCAGTTCAGGGTGATATTAGTCGCCTACACACATGGCAGCCCCCATCCCTTGTCTTCACATTCGGCTCCGCTCTCTCCACCTCACTTATTCTCTTTTTATAGACTTACAACAAACCTGTGAAAGCCAGACGTGCAGGATTCCCCTTCTCCGACACATTTAGGTACACGTATTCAACGTGTAATGGTAATACTCGACATCAGTTATCACCAACTGCTCAGTGGTATAGGAAGATATTTTGCGTTGGGAAGGAGGGGGAGGGGGAAGGGAGAGGCACAGCCTAAACCGATGCCACTGCGGGTTTTTTGGTTGTTGTTGTTGTTTGTTTTGTTTGTTTTTTTTTCTAAATTTTAGTACAGCGGAGGGAGGGAAGGGGCAGGTAAGGCGGGTGATATTCAACATAAAAAAACGGAGAAGGAGGGAGTAACAGTGGAAGAGGGGAGAGGCTCATCTTCTAATTTTCTTTTGTAAGAGCGGATGAGGAAATGGGGGGGGGGGGGGGGGGGGGGGGGGGGGGGACTATAAATTTCTTAATTTAGAAAGAGGGTGTTCTCTCTTCTTCTAAATTCCTGCAAAGGTGGGAAATGGGAGCACCGTGAACCATACTGTCCATATATGTGGCTTCACTATTTCCAGTAAGATGGGGGAGGGCAGTGCTCCCGCCCGCCCGCCCACCCCCCCCCTCCCCCTCCGTTCTTCTCCCTCCCCCATGTGGTTCCCACGCCACTGTCATTAGATTATATTCAATGTCTTATGATTAATCAGAGACTAGTAACTCGTTAAAAATACTGAAATGATCAGTCGCCGTGGCAAAGTGGTTAGCGTCACGAAATCCCGCCTTGAAGTTCGTGGGTTTAATTCATATCAGAGCTATTTTTGTGTGAGTCCCCTGCCCCATCCAGCTTCCACCCACAGTTGAGTTTGGTATGGGATCAAATGGGAAGACTGGGGACCACACAGTCCAGTTTCATTCACATATCGGAAGCGTCTTTGAGAGTGTTGTTCATATTTCCTAACCAACACAGCAGGTGCCTGTATCTTTCAGGCCTGGTTAACGTTGGGATACATTATGGAAGTAAGCATAGAGTACAGCCCTGTCATGCAGTCTCACACCAGAATGGAAATCCGTAGCATCATCTTTATCATCCCCATCCTCATTGATCAGCATTTAAAAAAAAAACGTCAGGTTCTGTGACCCTTCACGCATTGCTCTCATGGTGACTTCACTCTCGATCGATTGCCTGTCGACGTCTGTGGCTTTGGTTTGGTTTTGTCGGGGTCACCGGTATAGGCAAATTCATGGGGACTGTCGTTCAGCAGCTGAGAACTGTGCAGAACAACCTTTACTTGGATCTCGTCAGAGATGCAATCCCCCAATCACTGACGAAGCAATAACATCTTGAACAATTTAGTATGGGAGAAAACAAGTGCAAACTAACAATTCTTCCATCATTATATTAATGACTTGGCAAACATTCGAAAGAGAGAGAGAGGGGGGGGGGGGGGGGGGGATACAGAAAATAGAAATGAAAAGTCAGGGAATGTATTAAATATATAACATTCTTCGCTAGCACCTATGCAGACCGCCGTAACCCATCTTGAAGACAGAACTGTCCATGTTGCCTGCTCCTTGGCTTTTCGTCCGCTGGACCGGACTCGTCGGGGAGGCACACTTCATTGTGTCAGTGATTCTTTGACATCAAATGGAGATATACCACAGTTTACAATTCTATGGTATTCTCACTACCAGGGGTTCAAAACGGAATCCAACAGCTCCCCAAAGCAAGCAGTGAAGGGTAAAAAAGTAAAACGAAAAGAAAGTGTGGTAAAGAAACAAATTGCCGAAAAATATAAACCATGCATAACATACAAAGGTAACTCTTTGAGCCTATGCTTGTGGATCCATTTAGGAATACAAGGGACGTTAAAAAGTGCCCAACAGACAGAGTGGTCAGCTCAACAGTAAACATAACTGAAGCATTTTCGGCAGTTAAAAATTGTGCAGGGCAGCTTTTACTTGGATCTGGTAAGAGACGCAATCTCCTTCCGATTAACTGAGCAAAAATATCTTGAACAATTCAGTAGTGGGATAAAAAAAAAGTGCAGGCTAACAATTCTTCCATCGTTATATTAATGACGTGGCAAAGATTGGAAAGAGGGGGAAACACAAGAAGGGGAAAGGATAAAGAGAGTGCGAATGAAAAGTCAGGGAAATATGCTATAGATATAAGATCCTTTTTCACTAGCAGCCTATAGAGACCATCGTAACCCATCTTGAAAACAGACGTGTTCCTATTGCCTGCTTCTAGACCTTTCGTCCGCTGGATCGGAATCGTCAGGAAGGCAGGGCTGATTGTGTCTGTGGTTCCTTAGAATCAAATAGAGATATACTACAGTCTGCAATCCCATGGTGTTCTCACTACCAAGGGTTCAAAAGCGGAATCGAAAAGCACCTCAAAGCAGTCAGTGAAGGGTAAAAATGTAAAACGAAAAGAAAATGTGGTAAAGAAACGAATTGCCGACCCCCACACATTCACCCACAATAACACATACTGTTAGGCAGAATAGTGTACCACTGCAGATATGAATGCTTATCTCCCCCTATTTCTTAAATCTAACACATAAGAGCAAGCTTAGTTTATAATCGAATATTTCTTGCAGTCATTGCAACACCATGCTGCTCTGTAAGTTGCTGGAATGGTGCTCGGTTACTTATCCTTGGAATTATTAGTTTCTTGTAATTCAGTCCTTGTGGATTCATTCCAAGAACTGGCCCTCAGCACTTGTGTTTTTTTTAGAGGTTATCTTTTTTTCTTTTTTCTACTTTTCACAAGAAAATGTAGCTTGTTTTACTGTTTCGTGGTTTTCTTTTGCTTCTTAGGTGACACCTTTGGGTTTGTTTTTTTTTTTTTTTTTTAACTCAGCAAACATACTATCGTGTTGCACACCAGCCTTTTTTTCTGGGATAGCATTCTGCTTAAGACCGAAAAGGCAGATGAGTTAAGTTACCATTTTCCGAGGTCACTGAGGAGAAACAATCAGGTTTCGAAATGCCGGTATCTGACCAGAAGTTATGATATGTTAGTAAGTGTTCTCCCCTTGGATGTTGTCTCTCCCCTGGAGACTATAAGCTTGCTGAAGACTCATTATGAGAAGTATTTATTATTCTCCATTCACCCACACAAGCACAGAGTGTTAGTTCGACAGAATCATGTATCACTGCAGACATGATGCTTATCTCCCCCTATTTTTTTCAATCTAAGGCATAAAAGCAAGTTTAGTTTATAATTGAATATTTCTTACAGTGATTGTAACACCAAGCTGCTCTGTAAGTTGCTGGAATGGTGTTCGGTTACTTATCCTTGGTTGGAAAAGAAAATTTGCTAATTTGCCTTTTCGTTGTGATTGATTGTGCGTAATTAAAGAGATATCAGTATTCAGATTTGTCTTCCATGTCAAGACGGATTACTGAACAAAGTCCATCTTTGTAGCAAAAATGAAAACGCAGATAGGTTAAAGAGAAGGAAGTTCATCTTTGCAAGTAAGTAGAAAACGCATGTAGATAAGTAAAAAAAAAAAAAAAAAAAAAAAAGAAAGAAAGAAAAAGTCTGTCTTTCTAAGTAACTAGAAATGCGGCGAGTTTAAAAGAAAAAGGAAATCCATTTTTGCATATAAACAGAAAAGGCAGATTTTTTTTAAAACTCTGTTACCCTGGTGAGTAGATAACACAGATGGACAAACGACGAAGTCCACCTTCGGACACTGAACACTCAACATGTTTAATGTCATTAACTACACACCCTTAGTGACATGGACATGGGGGGGGGGGGGGGGTACATCACAAAATGACCATATTGAAAACGAAAGTAACATAGATAAAAAGCAATCAATTGAAAGCTTGAAATACAAGCAAAATAGGCCAGTATCTCGAACATCCAGTTTAATATTATCCATTGACATAAATTATAGTAAATACGATAACCAAAATATTGCACTACTTCCTGTAGCAATCATTTTTCATTTGAATGTCGTAAATTCTAGTTCATGATATCCTCTCCTCGTATTTTCAATGACTCTGCAATATATCTGGCAAGTGATTTCACTGAAATATCGTCCTATTTCAGTTTTAAAACTCCTAACATGTCCTGATTTATGGCAACATTCTTTTGAAAAAACTACACACTTATCACGTGCAGCACGGGCAAATTTTTACAATGAAACAAAAAAACGCGACTCATCCTCCCTAGGGAAGCCACACAAAGGACAAGGTGACGCTGCAGATGACTCAGTATAGAACCATCTTTTATGGGCGTTTAGACCAAGAGTCCTTGTTCTAAGTATGGAGAGACAAATTCTATGCCATCTGTTCGTTATTACTGAAATATACTTTCCTGTTTCGAATACACTTTTAAAGCCATAAAACCAGTTATATTTATCCGTGTTTTCCATTTTAGAATACCAGTTTGGTTTATATGAAACTATCATCCTGTCTTTGAATTCCAGAATAAAACCATCCTCATAACCAACTCCCTGCCACATCCATACAATCCCAAATCCGTGAGAAGTCAAAATCTTCTTAACAGAATATATCCAATTTTCTTTTCCCCGATCGTGCTCATTCAGTAACATTTCATAAGTCTGTTTACAAAGTCTTGAGGCAGGAAGCCTAAGCAGTTTTAGCCAGTATTTTATACTTTTAATGTTTGACCTAATATGCAATGGGTATCTGGCGGTTTTGCCATAGATTACAGTATTCGAAGAATGTAGAGGAACATTTAAAAAGCGCTTAATTGCAAACGCATGTACTTTTTCTAAATCTTTGTTGTTATAAAGTCCCCATATTTCAGCACCATATGTAAGAACTGGCTCAATTTTGGCATCGAACAGTTTCCAGAATATTCTTGGATCAATTGAGATAAGTTTGCGCAACGCCCTTAAAATCTCTATTACACTTTTTTTCCTTTTTGAGAGAGAGAGAGAGAGAGAGAGAGAGAGAGAGAGAGAGAGAGAGAGAGTAGTGTATACAGGAGCCTGATCTTGTTTCATGGAATAGTTTTTTACTTCCATACACACGTTTTAACAAACTTTCAATCGCATGTTCTACTGCATGTTGCCATGCTCACGGCTGTATCAACATGTTTTTTTTTTCTTTTTTTATGCGTGCGAACACGGCACATGGATAAACAATAGATATTTAACGTCAATCTTTGTTTTATTCCCTGACAAAATATAATCGACCTGGAACTACAAGGAGGGAACACTTCCATGATTCACAATACTTCCATCATTTAAAATACAAAGATACAGCACGCACATGCAGACTGGCATCTGTAATACCTTTGGGGTCTGACATGGACAGGTTTTTCTGAAGAACTAAAATAACGTTGTTCTGGTAAATCTAGTAGACGACTTCCATCAGCTGTCGGCCCCATCCCCGAGTCTGTTCTCCTGACTGGAATCCAGAAGTGTTGAAGACGAAAACGGGATGTGGTCCCCCCCCCCCCCCCCCCCTCCTCGTGGTTCTTCCACTCCCTGCGGCTCCCCCCCTCCCCGCAGCTCTCTCAGAGAACCTGACATCCAGCGACGACTGCAGCAGCTGGCTGATGGGGGGACGGCTCAGGGCAGCCAGAGCGACGCCACTTCAACACAGCTGTGAGGATGCGGATATCCAGTTAGGTGTGTGCAAGTGCAGGTTGGCGATACTTGCGTGTTGGTAAGCCGTTGGAATTCGTCGGCTATGTGTGGGCTGTGCGTAGAACAGGCAGCCAGAGGGATTCCACTTCAACTCAACTGTGAGGATGTGGACATCCCGGTGGGGTGTGTGCCTAGTGCAGGTCAGCGGTATTTGTGTGTTGGTGGTCATCGGCTATGTGTGGGCTGTGTATTGAACGTATGTGCAATGTGCACATTTGTGTACCCGTATACAGCAAAGGGCCGACTCATCGAAGGCATACTGATGCCTGTCTTCAACACACTGTTCGCTCCTTTGCGCTGGGGAGTGGGGAGGATGGATTACCTTCCAGCACAGCAGACCAGGTCAGATTTTTTCAAATGGCAACAATTTTTTCAATTGCAACAAAACGGACACTGCTTGAAAGCTGCACGCAGATATATGTTAAAGTGTGTGTGTATGTATTGGGATGTGTGTGTGTGTGTGTGTGTGTGTGTGTGTGTGTGTGTGTGTGTGTGTGTGTGATGCGCGCGCGCGCGCGCGCGTGTGTGTGTGCGTGTTTTGGGATGTGTATGTATTGGGGGAGGGGGGGTGCGCCCGCGCGCGCGCGCGCGCGCGCATGTGTGTGTGTGTGTGTGTGTGTGTGTGTGTGTGTGTGTGTGTGTGTGTGTGTGTGTGTGTGTGCGTGTGTGCATTTCAGTGTAAATGTATGTGAACATGCTTGTATGAGTGTGTGCGTGTCTCTGTAGGTATGTTTTCCTTGTTTACAAACATTAGTGAGTGACTTAGTGTGGCTGTGCTAGGATTGGAATTAGGTATGTGGGCGCTTGTATGTAATTATATGTGTATATGTTATGATTAAAGATATCCACACGCAAAATGATAAGTTGCTGGCAATATGCTTGTCAAGAACTGAAGTTGCTGGCAATATGTTTGTCAAGAACTGAATTGTGCATCATTTGTGTAAAGGATATTCCCAGACTGAGGATCAGTAGCAGCTGAACTTGATGAACTGTCAGAGAACAAAAGGAAGAGGAGTGGTGGAGAGAATGACCTCCGAGAGTCTCTCTCTCTCTCTCTCTCTCTCTCTCTCTCTCTGCTCGCTCTCGCTCTCGCTCGCTCGCTCGCGCGCGCGTGTACACACGCGCGCGCACACACTCTGCCTGACTCAGTGTGTGTGTGTGCACGTGCGGGCGCGCGCGCGCGCGCGCGCGCGCGCGCGCGTGTGTGTGTGTGTGTGTGTGTGTGTGTGTGTGTGTGTGTGTGTGTGTGTGTGTGTGTGTGTGTAATGGTACTAATAGTTGCTGGGCAATTCTTTGCATTTATATTTCTTTGCCATGAATGTATCTGTGAATATAATGCTGTATGTATTACAGAATAATGGGTTTAGCTGTTTTATGTTCGGTTTGGATGGATGGATGGCGGATGGGGGGTGGGGGAGAGGTGGGGGGGGGGGGGGTTGCCGGGGCAAAGGTGTTTCGTTTTTGTTTTTGTTTTTTTTCATTCTCGTGTGTGTGCGTGTGTGTGCTTTGTCTCTTTCATCTCGGTGACAAAATTTTTGGCCATTTTTTTTTTCATAGTTATGTGTAGATGTGGATGGACCGTTAAAATCCCATTTGAATACGTTATCATGTGTATCATGATAAAAATGACAAAGTCCAGGTCACTCTTAAGATGATGAATGCATTCATGTGCTGTTTATAGATATAATGATTTTGTTCGGGCAGATATTTAGTATGAAAAATTATATTTAAAATACTTGATAGATGATGCCGGCTTACAACGTTTGAAATATGCTCAGTAGATGGTGTTCGTGTGTAGTTTACTACTAGATTGGCATTAGCAGATGAGGGCCTGGCTTGCCTTGCGCCGCCCCCCCCCCCTTTCTCCCCCTTCATCTTCCCTTCCTCCCCCGTCCTCTCCCTCTTTCTCCGACGTTGCACTTCCCCATTCTTTGTTTTTTTTTCTCTCCCCACCCCCCCCCCCGGAAAAATGTGGTAATTTGTGCGATAGCATTTAGTTGTATGCCTTGCGCTTTGCTGTTGCAATTACCTTGCACGCTTGTGTCGTTCTTAAACAAGACTCACGAGCTGAAAAAAAGTACTCGTGCAAGCCGCGTACAAGTTGGTTGCACGCGCTACGGCACGCGCTGTCATATCGCAAGTGTGGACAGATGGCTGCAGACTTGCTGACTCGGCGCACGGTCCTGTCCCTCCCGTTTTTTTTTTTTTTTTTCCCGCCGTTGTTTTTTCATCCGTACTTTTTAAGTACTCACATTAGTTTTCTCAGTATATCCTCAATGCTGTCAGCGCACATAAGCGCATCGTTCCCCAAAAATTTAACCATGTTTTGTTATTATAGCCTTGACTTTTTGACTTTACTAATTTTTGCTTTGTCTTATGTCATGTTTGCTTTTCTTTTATACATTTGGTCTTTATGTTCAACTGGAGGAAATCCATTTTTGAATGAGACACTGTTTTTTTCTTTTGTGAGAGAGATGGTGAGATTTTGTTGTCACTCAGGGGACTGGTGATTTTGTTTGTATTTACTACCTATTTCAGTTTTCAGTTACATAGTATGTCGATTGCTGGGTACAGTAGCTTCTGCATACAGTTGTGTATTCCTGCCTCTACTTATAAAGTTAACATGAGTAACTCTGTAAGGTTTTGTTCAATGAACTGCCGTGGCCTAGCGGATCAAAAAAAGAGGAGGGACGTGTTTCACTATCTAAGAGAAAAGGGCGTTCTCGGTGTATCTCTTACAGGATACCCATTTTGACCCCAAGCTTGAAATGTGTACCAGAGCAGAATGGGGTTATGAAGCATATTTTGCATCATATATGTCAAATTCAAGAGGTGTTGCGAAACTGTTTAACAATAATTTTGAATTTTGTGTAAAGAAGGTCTACAAAGATACAGGTGGAAACTACATTTTTGCTGTCGTATCCATTTTGGATAAGATGATGTTAATTATTAGCCTGTATGGACCAAACCATGATGATCCTGATGTTTTTTTGAGTTAGATCATCATTAAGGATGTTGGTGTTGAGAATGTTGTAATTGGAGGGGACTGGAGCCTGGTTCAAGATTTTTCAATGGATTATTTTAATTACAAGCATTATAACAATGTTAAAGCACAACAGCAAGTTGAAGACATGATGTTTAATCTAGATCTTACAGATATATGGACAATGTTGAATCCTGAGTTGAAAAGATACACATGGCACAGATCCTCTCCTCTGCAGCAAAGTAGACTTGATTTTTTTTTTTTAGTTTCAGACTATGTGTCTACCTTCGTCACGGATGCAGATATTAAGGCAGGATACAGTACAGACCATTCAATGATTACTCTGACTTTAACCTTTGCTAGAGAAACTAAATGATACCCCTTCTGGAAATTTAATTGCTCTTTGTTGAAGGACAAACAGTACATTGATGAAATTAATAAGGAAATTAAGCTGTGATAGAAGAGTACGCAGTACTGCCCTATTCGAGAGAACAACTGCCATCTATTGAGCGTTCAGAAATTCAGTTTACTATTTCAGATCGACTGTTCCTAGACGTTTTATTTTATTAATGAAAATAAGAAGTAAAACCATAACATTTGCAACTGAAAAGAAACGCAGAAGTAACGAAAAGCAGAAGCGTTTAGAAGTGAATATTGAAAAGTTAGAGAGAAAGGAACAGTTGACTGATGAAGAAAGACATGATTTAGAGCAGGACAAAGAGGAACTAGTTAAACTTAGGGAAGCTAAAATGCAGGGGGTTTTGATTCGATCACGAGCACGTTGGACAGCAGAAGGAGAAAAGGTCAATCAATATTTTTGCTCGCTTGAAAAATAGAAACTTCTTAAACAAAATATGACAAAGTTAATATTAAATGATGGTTTAGAAATATCTGATGTCGAAAGGATCCAACATGAAGTGAAGAAATTTTATGTAGAATTGTACCGGTCAAAGGAAGTTGAGGATTGCAAAATTTCTGAAATGGTTAACTTACCTCATGTCCTAACAGACAACGAAAAGGTACAATTAGGAGAAATATCTATGGATGAGGCTGGCTATGCACTTAAACAGATGAAAAACAATAAAAGCCCTGGATCAGACGGATTTACTGTTGAGTTCTTCAAATTTTTTTGGACATCACTTGGAACATTCATTTTTGCAATCTTTAAATGAAGGTTTTAAACTAGGCGAGTTGTCCACCACACAAAAGGAAGAAATTATAGTGTGTATTCCTAAAGGGGATAAATCTCGAGATGCATAAAAACTGGAGGCCAATTACTCTTTTAAATGTTATTTATAAGATAGGGTCAGAATGTGTTGCGAATAGACTGAAAATGGTTCTTCCAAGTTTGATCAATGAGACCAAACAGGATTTATGGTCAACAGATATATCAGAGATAACATTAGATTAATCTATGACTTAATTAACTACTTGGAAACACACCAACTACCTGGTTTGCTGTTATGTTTAGATTTCGAGAAAGCCTTCGATTCCCTTGACTGGGGATTCATGAATAAAGTACTTGTAGCATTCGGTTTAGGACCAGATATTCGTAAATGGATAAGTACTTTCTATAACGATATCAAGTCAACTGTTCTTGTGAATGGACAGGCATCTGGTTGGTTTCCTGTGGGTCGTGAGTGCAGGCAGGGTGACCCAGTTTCACCCTACATACTCATTTTGTGTGTGGAAATCCTTGCCATTATGTTGAGAGATAATAGAATTATAAAAGGGATCCAAATTAACAATACAGAACACAAAATTTCACAATATGCGGACGATGCAGAAATTATGCTTGAAGGTGACAGAGTGTCTTTTGAGGAAACTCTGGTAACAGTTGACAGGTTTGGAAGAAAGTCAGGTTTGATATTAAACACAGAAAAAACAAGTGCTATATGGCTTGGCAGTAGTAGAAAAATTCAACGATTTGCTATATGCAACATTTACGTATTCAGTGGAATCCACCACAGTTCAAAATTCTGGGTATCTTATTTACCAATGATCTTGCTTATGTGTTCAGAAATAAACACGCAGGCTAGATTTTCTTGAAATAAGAATGCTATATAAGGCATGGTTAAAGAGATAGATTACTCCACTAGGCAGGGTGGCTATTTTAAAGTCTTTAATCTTGTCCAAACTAATTCATCTCTGGATGCTACTTCCAAATCCTCCCCATGATGTAAATTAATGCTATTCAAAACTCAGTATTTCGATTTGTTTGGAATAGAAAAAGGGATCGTATAAATAGAAAAAAAACTGTGGTTAAAAACGTAATGAATGGAGGGCTTGGGTGTGCCTAGAATAAAAGAATATATTTTTGCATTAAACTTGCATGGATTAGAAAAATAAGAACATCGTCTCACAAGTAAAAAGCATTACTTTGGCAAGTTGTCCAAAAATATGTCATCTGGAAAAAATTGGTTGTAGTCTTCCTCTAGGTCAATTATCCAGAAATAAATTTTGGGTTGATGTATTTGAGGCATATAAAGAATTTGGCAAAAGGATTATATCTTGCATTTCCGAAGAAATTGCTTCCAAAAATATATTTTATAATGAAAACATTAAGATAAACAGAAAACCAATTTTTTTTTTCAAAGTCTGTTCGACAAAAATATATACAAAATTGGACATGTAATGAAAGAGATGATGGCACGCTTTTGGCATATAGAGAGTTCAATTACAAATATGGATTTTGCATTGACTTTATTTCGTACACTGGATTATTAAGGGAGGTAAACGCATATATTCGGAAAACTGCAGTAACAATGACAAATACACAGCATGAAGAAATGTCTAAATTGTGGAAACTTATCTGTTCAGTCAGCAGAGGGGCACGTGTTTACTGTGATGATGCCATTCTGTGTGACAACATAATCCCTACTTTTTGCAAACAAGTGGAATGAAAAACTTGACCAGCAATTGGAATGGAATATCATTTTTAAAAAGGTACAAAAAATAAAGAAATAAAACTTAAATGGTTTCAGATAAGAATTCTACACCGTATATTGGGTACAAATATTGTGTTGTCAAAAATGGGAGTTGAACTGAGTGATCATTGTACTTTCTGTAATAGAGAAAGGGAAAACATTGAGCATCTGTTTTGGTTTTGTGAACACACGGCACATTTTTGGCAGCAACTTCAAGCAATAATGAAAGAGAAGTGTCAGCATGCAGCTTCTTTGAATTTGTCTGTTGAATTGGTATTGTTTGGGCATGCAGATCATTTTAGAGGTGATGAAACCTTTGACTTCATACTACTTCTAGGAAAATATTTTATCTATAAATGCAAGTGCGAGAAAAAAAAACTCCAATTTTGATAAGCTTTCTACATTATTTAAGACAAGATATAAGTTTGAACGACAAGTTGCGAAAAGCGTAAAGTCAAGTCAAAAACTGCATGAAAAAAATGGCAACTATACCAATCTTTAATAGAAGTGTAACTTTTAGACTTGATGTATATGCTTAGGGACGAGTCTGTCTCTGTGTCACTTAACATGCATGCACGTTTGGATCCCCTGGTGGCTTTGTCGGTGCCCTATCCTCTCTCTCTCTCTCTCTCTCTCTCTCTCTCTCTCTCTCTCTCTCTCTCTCTCTCTCTCTCTCTCTCTCTCTCTCTCTCTCTCTCTCTCTCTCTCTCTCTCTCTCTCTCTCTCTCTCTCTCTCTCTCTTTGTTTTTCTGTTTTGTTTGTTTTTGGGGACCCCCCCCCCCCCTTTTTTTGTGTTCTGTATTTAATCAGTTTTTGAAAAAAAAATCTCCTTACAAATATATTAACACATGGTACGAAAACTGTTCATGGTACCTGGCCAAAACGGCTGCTCAAGCATAAATGGTGTGAATCGTACGGTGATATGAAGTGAAATGCTATGAATTTGTGTTAAATGTGATGTTCTTGCAATGGAGAAAAATTTAAAAAATTGATTTTAAAAAAAAACGGGATGTGGTCAAAGGAAAGCTACAGAAGATATTAAATGAGCGGTTACAGGGCTCACTATGATTCAGGGTCTCAGCAGGGAAGGCAGTGTAAGCACCCAATAGGTCCCTCTGTCTATGTACCAATCTTGTACTTCAACCCTGAAAGTCATCATTTTTTCATACCAGCTTTTGGCTCATGATTAAAAGATTCGATCAGCCAAAACCAAAAGCTACTTGCCAGAACAATGTAAACAATGGCATCCAAACAGATTCCCTTGTTCAACATAAAATAAGTTAATAAGTAATAAAATAGAATCAAACATGACTGCAAGGAAGATGACTATAAAGTAAAATAGGATCAACCAGATGACTGTAGGCTAAGACAGGATCAAACAGAACTGCAAGCAAGATGGCAGTAAATTTGAAACATTCTTAAACATTCTGTATGAAGTGGCATTGCATTGCTCGTTTCTGCTATATCTGTAAAAACGAAACGAGTATTACAACGCCTCGCTATATACAAAGCATTTGAGAACTGGATCAAATTTGTTGCCACCTTTCCTGCAGAAAAACAAGACCGATCAGTCTGACATCTGCACTTGCTTTTGATACAAGTCTGGTTTGCATGACATCGGTTATCATCTCAAACACGACGGTCAAAAAATAAGTGGTTATTTACCAACTTTCCATTTTTACAGAATGTGGTTCAGGAAAACTAGCTCACCCAAAGAAGACAGAGGAGAAATATGAAGCCAGATTCAGCATGCAGGATCAAGTAGACGGTAAGATACACGTGTCACTGTCGTCTTCTGCTTTTATCCATTCCCGCTAAAAGTCACCTCCCAATGTCCTTGTTTCTTACCTCAGCAAAACCAGATCTTCACCCAATTCACATGCAGGAAATGTGTGTGTGTGTGTGTGTGTGTGTGTGTGTGTGTGTGTGTGTGTGTGTGTCTGTGTCTGTGTCTGTGTCTGGGCTTGTTGTCTGTAAGTGCGTGCATGCGTGTGCGTATGCGTGCGTGCGTGCGTGCGTACATAGGCGTGCGCGTGTATGTGTGTGTGAATTACTCGCTCGCTCTCTCTCTCTCTCTCTCTCTCTCTCTCTCTCTCTCTCTCTCTCTCTCTCTCTATATGTATGTATGTATGTATGATAGATAGATAGATAGATAGATAGATAGATAGATAGATTTCCTTCTCTCACCCACGTCTGGTGGTCGCAAAGAAGAAACGGCTCTATGCCAGCTGTGGACTGGCCGCTCGTATTTTACTCTCATTCATACTTTTTAAAAGAGTAAAGAAGTTCCGTGGTGCATTCCATGTCATGTGCCACTCACAATGAAACATATTCTTTTAGAGTGTTGGGACTTGCATGATGTGAGACACAAACATTTTACAGCAGATTCCATGAAACCCTTGTTCAGAAAAGTTCCACCTCATGCAATCTTTGAATTCTTAAAAGAGATAAACATTTTTCATCGGATCTGAGGTTTTATAGTGGAAAGATTTTTAACCAGGTTTTGGATGGGTTTTAGAAGATGTATTTCAGAGTTGTGTGAATTAATGACTTGTGAGTGGATTTTAACATGGTGACAGCCCTGATGTGGCCTTTTGCAGTCGGCTGGGGTAAACGCAATATTACCTTACCTCTCTCTTGCTCTTCATGTCATCTCTCTCTCTCTCTCTCTCTCTCTCTCTCTCTCTCTCTCTCTCTCTCTCTCTCTCTCTCTCTGTGTGTGTGTGTGCGTGTGTGTGTGTGTGTGTGTGTGTGTGTGTGTGTGTGTGTGTGTGTGTGTGTGTGTGTGTGTGTGTGTGTGTGTGTGTGTGTGTGTGTGTGTGTGTGTGTGTGTGTGTTTTGTCAGTACAACACTATGTTAATCTGACAGTAAATGGTGTCAGTCAGTCAGTCAGTCAGTCAGTGTGTGTGTGTGTGTGTGTGTGTGTGTGTGTGTGTGTGTGTGTGTGTGCGTGTGTGCGTTCGTGCGTGCGTGCGTGCATGTGTGTGTGTGCGTGTGTGTGTGTGTGTGTGCGTGTGTGTGTGTGTGTGTGTGTGTGTGTGTGTGTGTGTGTGTGTGTGTGTGTGTGTGTGTGTGTGTGTGTGTGTGTGTGTGTGTGTGTGTGTGTGTGTGTGTGTGTGTGTGTGTGTGTGTGTGTGTGTGTGTGTGTCTGTCTGTGTGTGTGTGTGTGTGTGTGGGGGGGGGGGGGGGGGTGTGTGTGTGTGTGTGTGTGTGTGTGTGTGTTTGTGTGTGTGTGTGAGAGAGTGTTGAATTCTGTACATGTTCGTTCGGTCAAGTCACTCTCAGCACATTCAGATAGACCATTTTTTTTGACACAGACAAAATCGATTGTACCGAGAGAATTTGCTTTGGCTAGAGCACACACTACTGATCCCTGTGATAACATCTGTGTGCTGTATGCATGTTGCAACGCATGAATATCTTCTAACCGAACAGAGTTTTTTTCCTACATTCCGAATACTTTACATTCTCAACCCGATACGT
>JADBJO010013421.1:34834-52547 GCA_016801955.1 Conus betulinus | reverse complement strand
TTGGGGATATTATTTGATCAGAAGAATCCTGGAAGGTCGTTCGAACTACATCAGCGATGGGGATTACATAATAGGGGAGATGAGGGATATGTGGGGTCAGGCCGACCTATAAAGGGTTCAGGGATGGACTGAGGAGAGTCATCCAGTCAGGAATATCTTGTCTCTCCTCAGACTGGACCGGTCGGTACAGCTATCTGGGGCCATGGAAGGGATGAAGGTCAGTAGTACATGTTCTGGCTTTTTTTCAGAAAAAATGCTCAAACCATGTGGGAGCAGCTAGAACTAATATTTAAATCTTTTTTTAGCTCTCCCACATAATATACTACTGACTAGAGAAACAGCTCCACGTGTCGAGCACTTTAAAACCTGGCTAGTACTTTTTTGGAAAAAATGGAGAAAGTAAATTTTAACCTATCAACCCAAAACATCCCCTATGCTACACCAGAGAACTACATAAAAAGGCTAATTGAAAAAACAGAGAAATTGGGGTGTACGCAAATTTAAGATGGAGAGCTTTCTTTTACCTCAATCCTAAAGCAAAGCAGGAAAAGACAGAAACATATGGTATCAACTCATGGAGATCTCTCACCAGTTATTGAAGAAATGAGGAGCTTTGAGGAAAGATTAAAAGCATGATTTCTACCATTAAATTTAGGAAAGTAAATACAACTTCCAAAAATCTCTGAGCAGCAATATAAAAGATATAATGCTGATGAAAAACTATTTGTCAAAGCAGACAAAACCAGTATTTTTATAAAATGGAAGTGAAAGATTACGAGCAGCTCCTCAGCAAAAACATCAAAAGAATTATAAAAGACTGAAGAGAAACATGTTCTACCATCAGAAAAGAAGAAAAAAACTGGTGGAACGCATAGAACTAAGTGATAGGATAGAAACCACGGCAAAAAGAGAAGCATTCATAACACTAAAGATCACAAACCTAATTTTCCAAAACACCCCCATGTAGACTGATCAATCCCACAAAGTCTGAACTAGGAAGGGTAAGCAGCAAATTCTAGAAAAAATAGTAGCTGACGCCAAATCAAATTTCGAACTGAACCTTTGGAAAAATACATATGAGGTGGTGCAATGTTCCAGAAATTAACACAAACAAAACAGAACACCTTTATCGCATTCGACATTGTGGATTTTTTACCCATCCATCAATGAAGAATTGCTCAGAAAAGCTTTAGAATTTACCGCCAAATATACTGAGATGACAAATTCAGAATTGGAAATCATATTCCACGCAAAAAAAACTCTATTGTACAATAAAAAGGAGCCTTATGTGTAAAAAAGCAGATTCCACTTTTGACGTTACAATGGGTTCATATGATGGTGCAGAAACATGCGAGATAGTGGGCCTGTTGCTATTGTCGGAAATGCAGAAACTACTTGGGCACAAAGTCGGGCTATACAGAGACGATGGATTGGCAGCACTGGACAACACACCTAGAGAGGTAGAAAATAAAAAGAAAGAACTATGCAAATTGTTTCAAAACCACAACTTAAAAATCACAATAGAAGCCAACAAAAAAGTAGTCAACTACTTGGATGTAACATTAGACCTAAACAAAAAACCAATACAGACCATACAAAAAACCTAATGACACACCATTATATGTAAATTCCATGAGCAATCACCCACCAACAATCATAAAACTATACCACAAGGGATAAACAAGAGGTTATCCAGCCTTTCCTGCAACGAAGAAATATTCAACGATGCAGCAACAGACTACCAAGAAGCACTGTTTAAAAAGTGGATACAACTACAAGTTGAAATACGAACCTGAGGTACCACTGGAAGCAGGAAGAAGAACAGAAAGAGGAAAATAACCTGGTACAACCCCCCATATGATGGTAGGGTGAAAACCAACATTGGCAAAGAATTCTTAAAATATTAACAGAATCGTTCCAGAAAGACCATAAACTTTTTAAAATATTCAATAGGAACACTGTCAAACTATCTTATTCTTGTATGCCAAATCTTAAAAAAATAATTGATGCGTCAAACAAAAAGAAACCAATGTCAAAAACGAGGGTGACAAACGGAAAACTTGCAATTGCACAACCAAAGAACAATGCCCTCTGAACAACCATGTCTCTCTGATAATATCGTATACCAAGCCACTGTGACAACGAAAAACGGCAAAGAGACATACATAGGGATTACAGAAAACAAATTCAAAGCTAGGTACGCCAATCACAAACATCTTTCAAGAATGAAAATACAAACATCAAACAGAGTTAAGTAAACATGTATGGGATCTCAAGAAAACAATACAGATTTTAACATTACATGGAAAATAATCAGAAAAGCAGCAGCATACAACAATAACACAAAAAGATGTAATCTGTGCATAACAGAAAAGTGGATGATTCTATGCAAACCTAGTATGGCAACATTGAACGCAAGAGTTGAAATCGTAGACAGTTGCAGGCACAAAAGGAAATTTTTATCAACAAATATAAAATAGCAACCCTGATAGGACCCCTCATACAATAATACCTAATAAAGAAAGCCTTACAACCTTTACAGGCCCCCCCTTGCACAACACGTGCATCATAACACAACTGAACTACAACTCACAATTCAAAACATATATATACAATTGAGGTCAATAGCAGGGGATTGGCACGGGACCTGAAGAGAGGAAAAGAACCTTGAAACAAGTTTGTTGTCCCAGGTTTTAAGATTTGCTTTTAATCATTATTGGAGAGACATAGAAGAGGTCAGGAAGAGACATATCAGCCAGGGTCAAGGATGGGTTTAGGTCAGGAGTGATATATCAGGGGTCATGGAGGATTAGAAGAGGCCAGGAAGAGATATATCTGAGAGTATGGAGGGGTACACGAAGGGTCAGAAGAGATAATCTGAGAGTATGGAGGGTAACACGAAGGTTCCAGGAAGAGATATATCTGAGAGTATGGAGGGGTATACGAAGGGTCAGGAACAGATATATCTGAGAGTATGGAGGGTATACGAAGGGTCAGGAAGAGATATATCTGAGAGTAGGAGGGGTACACGAAGGTCAGGAACAGATATATCTGAGAGTATGGAGGGGTATATGAAGGGTCAGGAAGAGATATATCTGAGAGTATGGAGGGGTACACGAAGGGTCAGGAACAGATATATCTGAGAGTATGGAGGGTTATATGAAGGGTCAGGAACAGATATATCTGAGAGTATGGAGGGGGTATACGAAGCGTCAGCAACAGATATATCTGAGAGTTATGGAGGGGTATACGAAGGTCAGGACAGATATATCTGAGAGTATGGAGGGGTATACGAAGGGTCAGCAACAGATATATCTGAGAATATGGAGGGTTACACGAAGGGTCAGGAACAGATATATCTGAGAGTATGGAAGGGTACACGAAGGGTCAGGAAGATATATCAGGGGTCATGGAGGGATAGAGGAGGGCCAGACCATGTTTCTAAGTATGGTTTATATCTTAACATCCCAGCAGATTTCACGAGGGATGATAAAGACAGGAACATTCAAATTGTAGGGAGACACACCTTCCCCCGCCCCCCCCCCCCCCCCCCCCCCCACACACACACACACACACACAACACACACTGTTACAGACAGCGTGCTAGCGAGGGCGAATAAAGAAGCGACACTGATAGCATTGTCGGTATTTTACTTAGGTGTGTGTACGATTGTGCGAAGTCTATTTTCCCCCTATTTCATACACTCTCTTCCTCACCACACTCATCTTCTGCAAACGAATAGAGTTTTAGTGGGCACCCCCGGAGCAATATTTTCAAAAAAAAAAATTCTTGTTCTCTCCCAACAATAGAGAGTTCACTCCCACGCTAAATACTTCAAACTGACGTCGGCTTAGTACAACTCCCACAGTATCTGGGTTACACAGTAGAATGTTTTCGCACATTCAGCACAAACAACATGAAGATTTCCTCCTCTTCAGCTCGCCGCTGTAGATTCTTGGCTTTTTGAAGCTTGGATTAATAGTTAGTTGGTTTGAGGTTCTCCGCTCCAAGTCCATTTTCTTAAGATTCCAAACACATCGTATCCGTCGACGTTGGATACTATTACTACAGAAAGTCGTGTCACCATAGTACCATACGTGTGATAACGATGACTTCTTCTCCAGCCAGCCCTGGGCGAGACATCAATGCTGGGGATTACCTCCGCGTCCGTTCCCCACAGCACATCAAGCAGCAACTCTCTCTCTCCTCTCTCTCTCCGCCGCGCCGCCCGGGGGGGGGGGGGGGGGGGTGGGGGGGGAGGTCGTCCTTGCAGCCAGACCTCCAGTGTGCAGCTAGGACCCTCCTCCGACCCGGGGCTGAACTACGATGACGTCTCATCCACCGTCAAACCCAGATCCGATGACCAGGAAGCCCAGCCAACTGTTTTTTTTTTTTCCCACCGCTTCATCCAAACTTCTTTATATTGTCGTCTGCTCAATCGTTAATGTGTGTTAGTGCGCATGACCAGTGTGTGACGTTTTTTGTCCGCCGCAGCCAACGACAGATTGCCAATTTTTTTTTTTTTTTAGTTTTTTATTTTTTTTTTTTTTTTTTTTTAGTGACAAAAAATGAGTAATGACGTAAAAAAAAACGATGTTTCACAACACACACACACAACACACACACACTTACAAACAGCAGTGAGGACACAGGCACGTCCATCACACACACCCTACGGCCACACTGCTGTCCTTGACGATGGGAAATCAGAGCTTTAGCTTGGACCCTATCAAACCAACAGACATCTTGACAGACTTCACCAAGACGAACGGCCAGCTCTTTTTCACATATTTCTGAGAGCCTTTTTCTAGGTACCGTAGCTTATATTCATGTACCGTCATACTTGGCCAAACCTCGCGATATTTGTACTCAATCTCGCGAGATGCGACGAGACTGGGGGCGTTGGATGTTACGTGGCGGTCAGTTGGGGTTGGGAGGCCAGCTGAGAGGCTGACGCTTTGGTCTGGAATGAGGCGGGTCAGCGGGGAGAGGGGGGGGGGGTTGGCAACAAACACTGTGATTCGTTCGGTCATGGGGCGTGGCGCTGGCTTGGGGGCCTTGTCTGTGGTGTCATTCTTCAGTGGGACCAGTGACAGTGATATGCTCGTTGTGTTGTTGTTTGTTGTTTTGTTGTTGTTGTTGTTGTGGTGATTGTGGTGGTAGTGGTTCTTCTTCTTCTTCTTCTTCTTCTTCTTCTTCTTCTTCTTCTTCTTCGCATTCTTTCGCATTCTTCGCATTCTTCTCTCCACCTCTTCCTCCTCCTCTTTCCCTCATCCTCCTCCTCCTCGTTCTTCTCCTTCTCTCCTCCCTCCTCCTCCCTCTTCTTTCTTCTTCTTCTTCTCCCCCTCCTCTCCCTCTTCTCGTCGTCCCTTCTCCTCCTCCTCCTCCTCCTCCTCCTCCTCCTCCTCTTCCTCCTCTTCCTCCTCCTCCTCCTCCCTCTTCTTCTTCTTGTTCTTCTTCTTCTTCTTCTTCTTCATCGTCATAATTGGTTGTTGTTTCCTTAGTAGTAGTATAGTAGTAGTAGTAGTACTGGATACAGTCGTGATTTTCTCACTGTTGTCTGTCTGTATCCCAGAGACATTTGTCTAACCGTGATTACACAGCTATTTCGGTCTGCCTGTAGGAGTCACGTTGTCTGGTATAGACAGACCATCTATGACAGTAATGGATGTCAGGCTGCTCTATGCCATCTTTCTACCATTCCGGAGGGCTACCAAGCTACTAGTCACAGACCGGTACGTGTGTGTTGTGTGTGGGGGTGTGGGGTGTGTGGGGGGGGGGGGGGGGGGGGGGGGGGCGGGGGGGTCGTGTATCGTGGTGGTGCGTGGATGCGTGCGTGCCTGCTTGGTGCGTTCCTGCGTGGTGCGTGCGTGCGTGCGTTCGTGTGTGTGTGTGTGTGTGTGTGTGTGTTGTGTGTGTGTATGTGTTGTGGGGGTGGTGTTGTGTGTGTGTGTGTGGTGTGTGTGTGTGTGTTGTGATTTTTTTCTTATTAGAATCTTCAATAAGACTATTGAGCCCCCTCCCCCACCCCCCCCCTCAACTCTCTCTCTCTCTCTCTCTTCTCTCCTCCTCGTCCCTCCCTCCTCGTCCCCCCCCTCTCGTCCTCTCAAGCCGCTCTCTCTCTCTCTCTCAGAGATTTGTTTTTACTGCATGTTCTTTTTCATCACATTTTATGGACGATAAGAGAGGAGAGAGAGAGAGAGAGAGAGAGAGAGAGAGAGAGAGAGAGATATCTTCAGTCGTGACAAGCTCCTAGCATCACGTTATCAGTCTTCAAAATCCCCCCCCCCGAAGTCGGAGTGTGGCTGCCCACGTGGCGGGCTAATCAAAAACGGTCACACACGTCATGTTCTCATCCCTAGCTGATGCATTGTACCATAGCGTTCAAGTACTTCGGCTGTTCGGATGATCCCTGGAGTCTTTTAGCCAGGGTACGACAACAACGACAACCACGCTTGCCCTGTCTCGTACAGCATGATCGGGAGATACTGGCCAGCTTCAGTCGGCAGCAGTGTCGTCCTGCACCTACTGCACTTGTGTCACCCACACTGGGCACCCCCCCCACACCCCAGCACAGGACTGCGTGCCTGTGGCGAGTGGTGCCAGCAAACGGAATCAGTCTGACACCGTCTGTGGCTGACGGGCCGGGAGGGAAGGGAGATCGGTGTGAGAAGGATGGTGAGGGGGTGGTTACACACTGCCACTGAGAGGAACCCGGGCAGAAAGGGGGGTGGGGGATCACTCCGACAGATCACTTCGACAGATGTTTATAGTGGACGGTCCAGACACAACCGTCTCCGTCCAGGCGAGTTGGAAAAAAAAAAGACGCCTCATTGCCCCAGACCTCTGTGAGGGACAGACTGTAGAGCCTTATACTGACAACCAACTATCTCACTAACCCAGACGGTCTGACCTCTGTGAGTGAAACTATAGAGCCTTACAGTGGCAGATTACAGAGCCTTATAACCAAGTGGCACATTACAGAGCCTTACAGTGACAGACTACAGAGCCTTACAGTGACAGACTACAGAGCCTTACAGTGACAGATTACAGAGCCTTACAGTAACAGACTGCAGAGCCTTACAGTGATAGATTACAGAACCTTACGGTGATAGATTACAGGCCTTTTACAGTGATAGATTACAGAGCCCTACAGTGACAGACTACAGAACCTTACAGTGACAGATTACAGAGCCTTACAGTGACAGGCTATAGAGCCTTACAGAGACAGAGTACAGAGCCTTACAGTGACAAACTATAGAGCCTTACAGTGACGGACTATAGAGCCTTACAGTGACCTGTCTACAGAGTCTTACAGTGACAGATTACAGAGCCTTACAGTGCACAGGCTATAGAGCCTTACAGTGGTAGACTACAGAGCTTTACAGTGATCGGCTATAGAGCCTTACAGTGACAAACAACTATCTTACTTAAACCCAGAAGCTCTATCGCGCACATCGTGTGTGTGTGTGTGTGTGTGTGTGTGTGTGGGTGTGTGTGTGTGTGTGTGTGTGCGCGCATGGGTGTGTGTGTGTGTGTGTGTGTGTGTGTGTGTGTGGGTGTGTTGTGTGTGTGTGTGTGTCTGTGCCCGCGCGCGCTCGTGTGTGTTATGTGTTGTGTGTGGTGCATGTGTGTGTGTGTGTGTGTGTTGTGTGTGTGTGTGGTGTGTGTGTGTGTGCGTGCTTGTGCGTGCGTGCGTGCGTGTGTGTGTGTGTGTTGTGTGTGTGTGTGTGTGTGGTGTGTGTGTGTGTTCGTGCGTGCGTGCGTGATGTGTTGTGTGTGTGTTGTGTGTGGTGTGTGTGTGTTCGGCGCACGTGTGTGTTGTGGTGTGTGTGTGTGTGTGTGTGTGTGTGTGTGCACGTGCACGCACCGCAGAGATGTCAACCAATAAAAGCCAACAAAACAAAAGAACAAGCACGCAAATAAAAGCATTACGCTACTCGATCTCGCTGATATTGAACAATTCCGTGACAATAACGACATTGTCGTCGTGCGCTCCTCATTCCCTCGGTGTGAGATAGGGCACCACGAGACGATGGGGAGAAAGGCGTTTCTCTTCACACGCATGGTTACAAAGCAGTGATAGAGGATCGCCAGCAACTCATTTTTCCGTTTATCACCCCCCCCCCCCCCCCCCCCCTCCTCCCTTTCAATCTTCCCCCCGCAACACACCTGAGGCCACTGGTTTAAAACATCATTTTGATGAAGAATTGAAAAGGCAGGGGAAATAACATGGTAAACGTGGACAGGGAAGAGGCGGAAGGTGGAGAGGGTGTGTGTGTGTGTGTGTGAAGTGATGGGAGACGGGGGTGGGAGGGGGGGGGGGGGGCAGGAAGATCGAAGATGCGAGAAGTTACCCTGACAAATAAGAGGGACAGACATGAGTCCCGTGTTCAAAAGCTCTACAAGATAAAACTCCCTTTTCAAAAAAAAGAGAGGTTCTCTCACTCCAATATTAAGGTCGGGTTAGTTTAAACAGTAAATGGGCCACTCGGCTGTGTATTTGGCATTATGAAATCTCAGGTCGTTTTCCTCTCTCACATTTGCTTTGATCCTTGATGGGAAAATAAAGACAGGACAGACTTCATGGCTGAGGTCCAGCAAACTGCACATCTTCAGCAAGACGATGAGTCAGGCGTGTTACACCAGAACAGCTAGGGTGTAGAGTATCGGATCTTGGTCTTGATCTTGGTGTATAGTCAACAGGGCCACACTGTGACATAACATCGAAATCGCGGCCCTGGTGACACCGGGGGTCTGTGGTTCGTGTCTCCAGAGACGCCCATTTGAGGGGAACGTTTCCTCTGGAGTTTACACTAGGGGGTGACTTCATTCCCGGTAAGTCTATGGAAAGAGACTACAAACTGAAATTCCGATTGTAACACGCGCAGAAAACATCTGGTATATTCGCTGAATCCCCTTACAATACATTGGAAAACTCACCTTTCGTAGACTGGCAGTATGATGATATGTAGCACGTATCAAGCATCTTGTGTGCCAATAATGGTTTTGCATTAAAGACAGCTGAACGTGGGCTAGAATAATATACCCAAAGAGAAGAAGAAAAGTGAAGAATGCGAAGAAGAATGCGAAGAAGAAGAGAATGCAGACTGCGAAAAGCGAGAAGAATGCGAAGAAGAATGCGAAGCAATGCGAAGAAGAAGAATGCTGCGAAGAAGATTGCGAAGAATGCGAAGAAGAAGAATGCGAAGAATGCGAAGAATGCGAGGAGAAGAATGCGAATAAGAATGCGAAGAATGCAATAAGAAGAAGAATGCAAAGAAGAATTGCGAAGAAGAAGAATGCGAGAGAGAAGATTGCGAAGAAGAAGAAGAATGCGAAGAATACGAAAGAAAGAATGCGAAGAATAAGAAGAATGCAAAGAAGAAGAAGAATGCGAATAATGCGAAGAGAAGAAGAATAAGAAGAGAAGAAGAAGAAGAGAAGAAGAAAGATAAGAAGAGAAAAGAAGACGACGACGGCGACGACGAAAGAAGAAGAAGAAGAAGAGGAGAATGAGGAGTGAGGAGGAGGAGAAAGAAGGAGGAGGAAGAGGAGGAGAAAGAAGAGAAGGAGGAGGAGGAGGAGGAGAAAGAAAGAATAAGAAGAAGGATGAGGAGGATGAGGAGGAGGAGGAGGAGGAGGAGGAGAAGGAGGAGGGAAGAAGAAGAAAAAGAAGGAGGAGGAGGAGGAGAGGAGGAGGAGGGAGAGGAAGTGAATTCGGGAGAAGAAGAAGAATGCGTAGAAGAAGAAGAAGAAGAGAAGAAAGAAGAAGAAGAAGACGAAGAAAGAAGAAGAAAAAGGAAAATGAAGGATGAGAGGAGAGGAGAAGAAGAGAGAAGAAGAAGAAGAAGAAGAAGAAGAAGAAAAGAAGAAGGGTTTTCGTGCATTTGTAGGATGCATGTTTGATAAGATGCCGCGTTTGCTGTCGAAGAAGCCTGCGGGCAGGTGCCTTCTAAACTAGGGGGACTAAGGACCTAGTGAATGCCCAATCTGCGATCCCTTCACTGAAGAGGAAGGAGAGCACCACAGTTCTATTGGCACCAGGAACACAGAATCTCCCTTCTACCTTTTTGCTCCAGACACGGTCAAAGAGAAAGAAGAAGAAGAAGAAGAATGCAAAACGAAGAAGAAGAAGAATGCGAAGAAGAAGCGAAGAAGAAGAATAAGAAGAAGAAGAAGAAGAAGATAGAAGAAGAAGAAGAAGAGAAGAAAGAAATGCGAAGAAGAAGAAGAAGAATGCGAAGAAAAGAAGAAAGAAAGACATGCGACGAAGAGAAGAAGAAAGAATCGAATGAAGAAGAAGAAGAAGAAGAAGAATAAGAATAAGAAGAAGAATAGAGAGAAGAAGAAGAAGAGGAAGTAATTAGAAGAGAGTGAGGTGAGGGACGGGATGAGGAGGAAGGTAGAGAGGAGGAGGAGAGGAGGAGGAGGAGGAGAAGGAGAAGATGAGGTATGGTTTCGATGTTATCTTGTTATAGCCCAGCCACTTGACAGGTCAACATGTCAAGGGCTTGCTTATAGCTGTCATTGAAGACCCCCGGGCCATGTCAGGGCTGTCCCGCGATGAATTTAAAACTCAATTAGTCATTGAGAAAAAAAAAATACCCACGGGGCGGTCTCACTCCTTTAAAACATATTTTTCAAAACGCACCGGGGAATTTTGTTGAAAATCTTTCCTCCGGTAAATCTAAGATTGTATGAAAAATGTTTATCTCCTCAGAAAATTCAAAGATGACGTCATTTTATTGGAAGTGACACCTCTGAACACCCAGTGGAACAAGGCAAGGCAATGGAGGCTGCTGCTGCTGTAAAGTGTTTACCATCTCACATCATCAGATCAAGCCCATCATTCTAAAAAGAACACGTCTCCCTGTGAATGAAACATGACATGGAATGCACCACGGAGCTTCTTCGCCTTTTAAAAAAGATAAGAATGGGTGAACAGCCTGTATGAAGACGGCAACAAAAACTGTTTCTTCTTCTCGGGCTTCTTTTCTTTATTAATCGGCTGTCTCGGGGAATATGTTATGGTTAAAGAGCCTGTCAGGTTTGGAGGTTTGGGAACGGAATTTTAAATGGTAAAAAAAAAAAAAAAAAAAAAAATCCGTCCAAACCTGAAAGACTTTTTGCCATGTTCCACCAGAAGCGGCCCAAAAGAAGAAGAGTGCGAAGAAGAAGAAGAATGCGAAGAGAATGAATGCGAAGAAGAAGAAAAGAGGAGGGGCGGAGGAGGAGGAGGAGGAGAAGAAGAAGAAGAAGAGAAGAAGAAGAAAGAAGAAGAAGAAGAAGAAACTAATCAGAATGATAATTGTGTTGTTACAGAGTGTAATATATGGGATGAACTGATAACGGCATTATTAAAAAGAGTGTGATTTATGCGAGAAATGCAAACGTGGCGATGTTTTTCATGGAAAAGGAGGGAGGAGGGGGGAAGGGAGGGGGGGGGGTACTGGGCGCTGAGAGTGATGCTACATTTGGTAAAAAAAATTTCTTACGTGAATTGGTGGAGGTGTTGTTATTGGGGTGTGATTTTTATGGGATGAAACTGTTAGCGGTGTTTTTTCTGTCGGTGTGTTTGCACAGCTGGTAGAGGCAGGTGTTCCCACTGGCGCGAGATTCATGGGAGGAATTGGAAGTAGTTTTGCCATCGCTCTAGGATTTATGGAACGAAATGGTAGAGACATTGCCATCTGTTTGATAAATGGACTGAATTGATTGAGGTCTTGCTACCCTCTGTGGTACGGGTCACTAAACCAATACTTTTTTATTGTTATAAAATAAAGAATCATTGTCGTTGTCATTGTCATTGTGTGTATTTTGAGGGAGATTTTTATGGCGGGTGGTAATGTCAGTGTGTGAAGAGGGGCGGAGGAAGGGGGGGGGGGGTGAATGAATTTACATTGGAATTGCTATGATGGATGGAACGCGCGAGTGTGAATTTATAGCGGACGTGCTATCGGTAGGGAATATGTAGTTATAAGATGAATTTATGGTGGTGTTTTGAATACATTGTTATAAAATGAATTTATGGTGGTGTTTTGAATACTTAGTTATAAGATGACATCATGGGTGGTGTTTTGAATACATTGTTATAAGATGAATTTAAGGTGATGTTTTGGTGTATTGCTGGTGTTCCAAGCAGTATGCATCATATCGCTATTGGTGTGTGTTTTACTGGTGATAGGTTCACCTATAAATCACACCAATGGAAACAAAAGTTACCCAATAAATCACAAAGCAGTCTGACAGCTCCGTAAATCAAACACGAACAGCAACGCCAATGCCAATTACCCTGAAAAATAACGCATCGATAGTAAAGCCATTATCAGTTTATCCTACTGTATTAGTTAGCTCCATAAATCACACTCAGAAACGGTGACTTTTCATCAACTGGCTCCACAAATAATATACCCCCGATATCAAACACTGTCATCAATTCACCCCCCATAACCCACACACCGCCATAGGAACAGTGTCATCAATTTACCCCATAAACCACACACCTCCATAGCAACAGTGGCATCAATTCACCCCATGGATCACACACCCCGATATCAAACACTATCATCAATTCACCCCCATAAACCACACACCTCGATAGCAACAGTGTCATCAATTCACCCCATAAACCACACACCCGATATCAAACACTGTCATCAATTCACCCCATAAACCACACACCCCGATATCAAACACTGTCATCAATTCACCCCATAAACCACACACCCCGATATCAAACACTGTCATCAACTCACCCCATAATCCAACACCCAGATATCAAACACCATCATTTCACCCCATAAACAACACACCCGATATCAAACCATCATTTCACCCCGTAATCCACACACCCCGATATCAAACACTGTCATCATTTCACCCCATAAACACCCACCCCGATATCAAACATCATCATTTCACCCCGTGACCACACACCCCGATATCAAACACTGTCATCAACTCACCCCATAAAACCACACACCCCGATATCAAACACTGTCATCATTTCACCCCATAAACAACACACCCCGATATCAAACCACTGTCATCATTTCACCCCATAAACCACACACACCCGATATCAAACACTGTCATCAATCACCCCGTAATCAACCCATATAACATCAATTCACACACACACCCCGATATCAAACACTGTCATCATTCACCCCATAAACCACACACCTCGACAGACCGTGAACCACACACCCCCGTATCATCAAATTCACACCAAAAACCACACACCCCGATATCAAACACTGTCATCAATTCACCCCATAAACCACCCATAAACCATCACACCCTCGACAGCACAGTGTCATCAATTCAACCCATATACCACACCACCTCGACAGCAACAGTGTCATCAATTCACCCCATAAACCACACACCTCGATAGCAACAGTACATCAATCAATTCATCCCATAAACAACACACTCCGATATCAAACACTGTCATTAATTCACCCCATAAACCACACACCTCCATAGCAACAGTGCCAATTCACCCCCATAATCCACACACCCCGATATCAAACACTGTCATCAATTCACCCCATAAACCACACACCTCGATAGCAACAGTGTCATCAATTCACCCATAAAATCAGACATCAGCACAAACACCGTTATCAAGCCATCCCTTAAATTATGCACCAGTGACAAATTCATAATTTATTGACACCTTAAATCGCACCAAACAATAACATCATTGTGCGTCTACCCCATACGTCACACTACAATAACAGCATCTCTATTAGTTCACTCAATAAATCACCCACTACTTGCAGCGACACTAACATGAATTAATCCCATGAATCACACACTGATGACAAAACCATTATGAATTCACTTAATGAATCAGAAACCGAACAACAACAGTTGTTTATTCAACGCATGGTTAAAAAAACTAACAGAACAGCGTTATCATTGTCAATTTACCTCATACATCACAAATTGATAGCAATAACATGCCCCATTCGCCCCATAATCACACATCTATCAAAACCATCATCAACACACCCACAGGGACACCATGGTCAATTCACAACATACATTACACACCAATACCAACACCACCTCATCAATTCACCTCATTAATCATCCTTCCCCCCATTCCCCCCCCCCATCCCAAAGTAGCGCAATTGTCAGTTTCCTAATCAATCACCCATCAACTGCGACACAATTACCATTTCACATTAAAAAAAAAAATCACACACACAAACAGCGTTAGGAACACCGCTTGGAATTCACACCTTAATCACATGGTAATCCACCCCATAATCACATGCTAATAGGAAAAAAACACGATCAGTTGACCTAACAAATTATAGACCTCGAGCAATGTCGTTATCAGTTCATCCTATGCATCACACATCAATAGCAACGCCATTATTCACGCATCTCATGGATCACACAGACAGCAACATCAATATCAATTCACCCCATGACGTCACACACCAGAACCAACACCACTATCAGTTCACATCATAAAGCACGTGCCAAAAGTAACATCACTTTCACTTTACTTTACCTCATCTGTCACACATCAACAACGACATAATTTCAATTCACCTCAGAAACTACACTCTGATAATAATACTGGCATTAATTCACTTCAAATTTCACGCAGTGATGGCGATTAAATGACCTGATAAATTACTTATCAATAACAAATACCATTATCAATTTACTTCGTAATTTAAACACCAATATCAACACCACTATTAATTTACCTAACAAATCGCACACAAATAATATAATGATTACAGACAATGTACCATATCCCTATATCAAAAGCACAATCATTTCACACTACGAGTAAAACACTAACGGCACCACTACTACCAGTAGGCCCCCACATCAAACAGCCCTGGCAGCAGCAACATCCAGTGACTCCATAGATCAGCCCAATGGCATCGGCACTGTCGGCACAAACACAGATTACAGTTATCGCCTCCTCGTGTCTCCCAGGGCTCTCGCTCAATCCATTTCATCGGCACACACACACACACACGCACACACACACACACACACACACACACACACACACACACACACACACACACACACACGCACACACACACACACACACACACACACATACACACACACACACTCCGCAAGATCTGTAAAAGCCATGACGCGCTGACAATTTCCCGCCACTGACATTGAAAAACAGCTCACAAGTGAACGGCGGGATCCCCGCTGTGTTCCTGTTCCCCCCCCCCCCCCCCCACCCCCCCACCCCTCCACCTTCCCCACCCGCTATCTCCCCTACATCTGACCAAACAAGGGCAATGAGAGTGGCCTCTCAGTCCACAAATCCTGGTCTGAATGGACAAGGGGGAAGCGATTTCAGGAGGATGGATTCAGAGGAGGACCATCATCAAGGCCAAGCTGCAGAACAAGTGGAAGCAGCAGCATCCACGCCACAACAGAGCAGACCCGTTCTACCTGCTGACTCGACGAGAGCAGGTAGTCATCTTCAGGCTCAGGACAGGCCACAACCGCCTGAAACACCACCTATTCTCTAAACTCCGCATCGGCAACACAGAGCAGTGCCCCTGCAGAACAGGCAGCCAGACAACAGAACATCTGCTGAAAACCTGTCCCGACCCAATACCAGTGGCCCGGAAGCTCTACGGAGGACTGAGAGAACCTGCGACGTATTGCCACCTTTGTCGAGGAGACGGGGAATCCATCTAAAAAATAACGAACGAGACAACAATAAATGGAACAGAGCTTTTCAAACAAACTTGCACGTCCCTTGACTGCTCTAGATTCTCAAAGTATCCTCATCAGCCTGTCTATAACTTATCGTCCTGTGAACTTCCTACTCATAGCATATGACCTCACTGACTGGGCTATTGTCAGCAACTGGTCCCAAGTTCCTGGTTGTTCGATCATGTGCTGGTTTGTGAAAAGCAAGTAAGGTAATATAATGTTGCTTATAGCCCAGCCGACCGCAAAAGTCCATATCATGGTTGTCACCGCGTTGAAGTCAACTCACGAGTCGTTTAAAAATATAGAGAAAAAAATATAATTCACACAGCCCTGTAAATTGCACCTTCTCAAAATACACTGGAAATTTGGTTAAAAGCTGACTTCTGTTAATTCTTAGATCAGATACAAATTGTTGTTCTCTTTCTCTCTTGTGAAAAGTGTATGTCGACTAGTTCCACAAGATTTGAAAACAGAAGAAATGTAGGGTCTGTCACCCTCTTGCTTATAATCGTGTGCATGGCCCACCTCGTCATGGAAACCATGCAGCTTGAACGCATTGACTGCCGTGACAAACAGCACCAAGTGGTTCATGGCCTCTCAGATGGTCAGCTGAGCAAACAGCACCAAGTGGTTCATGACCTCTCAGATGGTCAGCTGAACAACAGCACAACCTGATTTAGGACCTCTCAGATGGTGAGTTTGAACAAACAGCATAACGTGATTTATGACCTCTCAGATGGTCAGTTGAACAAACAATACAACGTGATTTAGGACCTCTCAGATGGTCAGTTGAACAAACAGCACAACGTGATTTATGACCTCTCAGATGGTCAGTTGAACAAACAACACAACGTGATTTAGGACCTCTCAGATGGTCAGTTGAACAAAACAGCACAACGTGATTTATGACCTCTCAGATGGTCAGTTGAACAAACAACACAACGTGATTAAAGACCTCTCTGAAGGTCAGTTGTTTCGGAGGACAGAATGTCTCCGGCGTCGCACGTGAAGGCGTTGGCAAGAGCGCATGTGTCATAAAGTTTGTTTATCTGCTTGCCCTTTTGATGATAGGAGAGATGTCAGCAATAAAATTAATATTCCCTAAACGCCACGGACTGGCCTATGATAGGCGAAGCAAACCTCCAGGAACCTTTTTCCCTACAGAGACTGGAGACATACATTTTTGACATTTTTGTTTTTAGTTGTGGGACATAGGCACAGTTCATAGTTTGTAAGTCGACAGTGAGATTGCGGCGATTGCGAAGGTCTTGTGGCAAAACCCAGAAAAGAAAAAAAAGCTAAGGTCTTGTGGGCTAACCCAGGAAAGAAGGAAAAGCTGCTTTATAGGTTTGTGAGGGCCAGAGAATGTAGTTTTACTAAAAATGTCATTAGTGTGTGGCACTGTGTGAGGCCAACTGTAAAAAAGAAAAGTAGAGTCTGCAGGCACTTGATTCATGTTTTCAATCGAAACGTTTGTGATGATGTGAAGTCATAGTAGTGAATACCACATGTAGGTAATGTAAAAAAGAAATTATCCATTAATTACACAGAGGAAATGTCTTCTGTGTGAATGCTTGTGTGTCAACGTTGCAGGAGCTGGACTCTGCCAGTGACGTCTGCAGTGACGCCCTCGAGGAAAAACTCTGCATCCTCAGCATGCTGGAATAGTTCCCTTTCTATGTGAGCAGTGACGTCAGCAGGGTAATGTAGCAGGCCTCGGATCCTGGGGGGTGGATGGTGTGTGTGTGTGTGTGCCAAGTCTCGCAGACTTCGCACGGTGAACAGTGACAAAGCACTCAGCATTCACTGCTGTCCTGACCTGATGGACGCAGGTCCATTGTATGACCAGTGGAGGTCTACTTTATGGTGAGAAATGGGTGTGTGTGTGTGTGTGTGGGGGGGGGGGGGGGGGGGGAGGGGGGGCATTTTGCCATCATGGAGGCCCAGCTTTGTTAATCAAAGGAGGCCCGTCTTATCATCAGT
>JADBJO010013421.1:30000-31784 GCA_016801955.1 Conus betulinus | reverse complement strand
GCCTGCCTCCCCACCCCACCCCCCACCCCCACCCGCCTGCCTCCCCACCCCACCCCCACCCCCACCCCCGCCTGCCCTCCCCACCCCACCCCCCCCCCCCACCCCCACCCCTGCCTGCCTCCCCAGCCGATAGCAACACATCCATCACCACTGACATCCTTCCGTCTGGCGGATTCCACACTCAGGACCCATGGTGTCCCCGTGGAACACACCTTGTGCTGGAACGACCACCCTGACCCGTGGGGCTGTGGATTAACTCTGCATGGATGGCAACAACTGAACTCACAAATATTTCTTTTCGCTGAACGATTGTCATGGCTCCCTATGTTTCTGGATTGTGTAGCAAGGTAGGCTCTATATAGGAGACTGACTTGGATGCCAATTACTGGGTGTTTGTTTCAGACATCCTGTCTAGCAGAAGGCCGAGGTCGTTGTTCAAAGAGTTTGAAGAAGAGACAGCTAATGAGCGCCCACCGTGCATTCACCAATGATCTGTGCTGTACTAACAGTAAAGCGAATGACGGGGTCACCTCAGATCATCATCTGCTGGTCACATTGAAGCAAGTACTGAGGACACACTAGATGGAGACGTCAGTCAAAACCCGCGTTCAACGTTGGGCCACTGGACATAGTTTGAATTTCAGTTTCAGTTTCGTCAAGGTGTCACCGCTTGCGGACTAGTCCATGCACACAACACAACATCTGCTAACTTTTGAGACCACTTTGTGCAGGATTTGCAAGTGATGGATAAATACATTAATGACTATGATGAAAGGATCTCACAACTGATGGATGAATGAATGAATGATTATGACGAAAGGATCTCACAACTGATGGATAAAGGAATGAATGACTATGACGAAAGGATCTCACAACTGATGGATGAATGAATGAATCACTATGATGAAAGAAAGAATCTCAGACGAGGGTCTCATGGGTTCGATTTAGCAGATGTTTGACCTGCGCTGGTCAGACCTTGAGTACTTACCTCACGTTGTTTGTGCCACTATGGAATGCATGGACACCGATGAACACTGACAGGCCTTCAGCAGCAAGTTGTAATTCAAGTCATAACTTCAAAAAAAAAAAAAGTCGAGAAAGAAACGTTCACAAACGGAGACAGATAATCAGAGAGACGTTGATGAGAGCTTTAATTTAAGGAAAGTAGCCGGACTTAGAAACATCCGCAGTAGACAAAAGCTGAAAAGCAAGGAACACCCAGAGACAGTGTGAAAACATCGATGAACTGATAAACAACAGCTGTAAGAAGGAAGCCTGGATTAGACGGATGAGAGTTGTTTTAGCGTCTTTAGACAAAATATGGCGGTCTTCATTGGGCACACAGCATCACATTCCAGCAAACCCATGAGTTTTCCAAAAACGTTGTAAACGTTATACTTCCTTGGCAAGAGAAATGAGATCCCACGAGATGTTTTGTTACACACAACTGTCGTCTACTCTATGTAGCTGCACGTTGAAAAGCTGTTTTATAAGTTAGCTGAGCAAAACCAAATGTGAAGGAGTGTGGCCCAACTACTGATGGTAGATGTGTGTTAGAATGGCTACAGTCGGGGAAAATGCAGATTTTGGTTTCTAATTTGGGGGGGGGGGGGGGGGGAGAGAGAGAGAGAGAGAGAGAGAGAGAGAGAGAGTGTGTGTGTGTGTGTGTGTGTGTGTGTGTGTGTGCGTGAGAGAGAGAGAGAGAGTGAGAGAGAAGAGACACAGACAGACAGACAGACAGACAGACAGACAGACAGAGATGGTAGGCTATTCCAGATGAGGAC
>JADBJO010013421.1:0-27500 GCA_016801955.1 Conus betulinus | reverse complement strand
TAAAATAAAAAAAAAAAATAAAAATAAAAAAAATCCTCTTAAGTCTACACTCTTTGTCATTTTCTTACCACAGTCTCTGCTGTCACTTCAGTTTCATTTTATGAACCACTCTCCTTTTTTTTGTTCTGGAAACGTCTTAGTCGTTTCGTTTGTTTGTTTGCTTGTTTTTCTTTGTTTTTCTAGCCACAATTTAAGGCCTGCAACCTTTTGTTGATCCTGATAAAGGCAGCGAACAATGTGCAGTGTCTGCCGTGGCCATTACCGTGGACATTAACTGTCCATTCTGCTGTGTCTGTGTGGCCACATACAAGTTGCAATGGATTTCATGTCGTAGCTATTTTTTTTTTTTTTAATTTTGGAGCAAAAAGGCCACCGAAGTGGCAGAGGGTTTTAGCTTTCTTCATTTCTATCCCTCTTAAAAGTAAACCACGACGACGTCGCTAAATATTCGCAGTTTCTTTTCATCGTTGCTTTTCAGACAATACCTCATTTTCAGGATGTGACATTTTCTCAGAATATGGCGTTGATCCTGTACAGTTTTGACAGCCCTACACAGACACTGTGTGGTCGTTAGACTGTGATTATAAACACTACAGACTAGACACAAGGACGAATACAGTCCCTCCTGTTTCATGGCTGTGAGCAATCCAAATATTTAGTGCCTGTGACGGACCGTTTCCCATCCAGTCACAAAGTTTTGTGCAACCGTGCTAACCGGAAGGTAGTCGTCCGGAAGCCGGTTCAAAAATTTACCTGACTGCTGCTCACCTGCGCACCGTTAAAGCCGGGTGAGCTGAACCGGTTAGGCAGTCTCTGCAGTGATTCCGGCAACGCAACTACCCAGAAGCCGAAGAGAGACTCCCGTCTGTTTTGGTGGCAGTCAGGTATTTATCATTCAATGTTTATTTATTAGCAAACCGAAACCGTATTCCCGTTTAGGAGCGACTGAAACTTCCTCAGCGCACTGTGAAGGTTTTGTTTAGAAAAGGAAAGTATTTGTTCTGTTCTGTTATCCTATGACTTGATAGGGTAGCAACACGAAATTGTTTCGGAAAACATGAATAGATGAAGTGAGTGTTAAAGGAAGTGGTCTTCAGGAAAAAAAAAGAAGATTTTGTTTTCTGTGACTTAACTAGTCATGAACTTCATGATGAAAAAAAGGTGTTTTTATTCCAATGTGGTTTGCGAGAAGAGGGAGAGTTTTGATGCTGTGGATAATAAGCTCCCAGAGTGAGCGACAAAGACTATTATATAATTTTTGCTGAGTTTGATAAGGATGAGTATTTAACTCACTCTTGATATGAATATTAAAAAGTTGTGTGTTGGTAAACAAGAGTGTGTGGAAATCTTCCCTTACATATATTGAAGTAGATGAATCTTTTGAAAGAAAGAAACCTTCTAAAATCTGGTGACTATATGAAATGAAATGAACATTCTTGTCGTTTTACAAGAAGAAGAAATGAACATCTGTGACATAACGAAAGACATTCATAGTTTGATGAAAAGTAATCATTAATTTTATTGTGTGTAGTGAATTGTATTCATGGTTTATTAAAGAGGGTCCAGATGGGAATCCTTTCCCCAATTTGGAAAACTAGATTTTGAAAGGTTTATATTGAAATCCTTTCCTTGTAGTGTTGATATTCCGGAAAAGGGAATGTTGTAGTGTTGCGATTCCGAAAAAGGGAATGTTGTAGTGTTGTGAAGAAATAATATGAGGATGTTTTGTCCTAAAGTTTATTGGAATGTGATGTGGCTAATGAATATGAATGTAGCCGTGATTGTAATGAATAGAAGCCATGATAATCAAGGTAGTTAATCAGATCCCCCCAGGTAGAAGTGTTCCCTGGTTTGAAGGGGACTGGCTGCCACTTTGTGAGGGTCAGGCCGTAGCTGTGGTCTACCCCCTTGTTCTTCGCCTTTTGTCAGCGTGGAGAGATCGGCCTGAGTGCCGACAACTACCCTACCTGCCACTGCGCCCAGGACCGACTACCCGCTGAGCCAGTTGGGCTGGAGACGCCGCTGCTGCCAAGCCAGAGCGGCGCTCCCGAGATTGATCCAGCGACCTGTTGGCTAGGCTGTCGCTGTGTTCTGTGTTTGTGTGTGTGAGCCACAGCTCCTGTGTGAGACTGTCGCCTTGTCGTCGGCAGAGACGCCGTGAGTGTGGTAGTGATTTTGAGCCACAGCTCTGTGAAATTCCAATAGTCCTGTGTCGGACTTGACTCTGTAGACGACGTCTATGTCGTCTTCGTCGTCTTCATCGTCTTCGTCCTGTCCATCTTTTTCGTCGTCGTCATCGTCTTCATCGTCGTTGGAACCAGCAGCGCTAGTAGATAGCCAGTTATATATAGATATATTTTGTGTCGTGCGCCCTGTTTGGCGTATCTGAAGTAGTATATGTGTATATTTCTGTGTGTACGCCTTATGGTTGGCGTGTCGACCTATTGGTGAACTTATGTTTATTATATATGTTTTTGTCTGATGGCTCGGGCAGCATAAAACAAAAAAAAAAAGTGTTGTTCTGTTGCCTGGCTGTCAATGTTCGGGTGAGTGAGTGTGTGTATGTGAATTGGAAAAGTCGTGCATGCATCCATAATTTCTGTGTGAGAGTCAGACAGACAGACACCCACAGACACGACCCATTACATCCGCAATAGTGCCGCACCACCCAGCTTGCTACCTCCTCCTTCATAGAGAAGCACAAGGGCAGACGAGAGGAAGTGAAGAACCAGCAAGAGAAATACGCCATTCCTCAGCCCTGATCACTGCCCGGATCCTAATGCCCGGCCGCCATGTCAGGGCACGCCTGTCGCGTGCCCACCGTGCCCTTCACCACCACCAGCCCCTGAGGACAACGTGGACCCCTGGAACTTTGTCTGCCAACAGCTGTCATGTCTGTAAACGATTGTCTTCGTTAGAAGGATGGACATACGCATCTTCAACAACTGTCATGTCCGTTATGATTATCTTCGTTAGAAGATGGACACACGTATCGGCAACAGCTGTCATGTTGTAAATGATTGTCTTCGTTAGAAGGATGGACACACGTATCGGCAACAGCTGTCATGTTGGTAATGATTGTCCTCGTTAGAAGGATGCACACACGTATCGGCAACAGCTGTCATGTTGATAATGATTGTCCTCGTTAGAAGGACGCACACACGTATCGGCAAACAGCTGTCATGTTTGTAATGATTGTCCTCGTTAGAAGGATGCACACACGTATCTTCAACAACCACTGGAAGTGGGGCGTGAGAAGCAGAATGCTTGTCTGAAGTCGAGTGGCACTTGTTAACGTGTTAACGTGTTGGAGAGAGAGAGAGAGAGAGAGAGAGAGAGAGAGAGAGAGAGAGAGAGAGAGAGACAGACAGACAGACAGACAGACAGACAGACAGACAGACGGACAGACAGACAGAAACGCAGACAGACAGACAGGCAGACAGGCAGATAGACACAGAGGGATGCTATTTACCGATGAAAAGGAACAAGCGCAAGCTCAGTGGGTTTTTGTTTTCATCCCAGCCTTCAACAAAAACAAAGGATATCGGCAAGCATATGGACAGAAAGCATCGTCCAAAACCGCACATCCACACATAGATGACAACGGATACATACAACTCACAATGAACAATACAATATATCTTTAGAGGAAGTAAGTGAGAGAGGGAGGGAATAAAGAAGGGATGGAGAGAGAGAGAGAGAGAGAGAGAGAGAGAGAGACAGACAGACAGACAGACAGACAGACAGACAGAGCAAATGCAGTCCTTCAGCCAAAAAAAGAAAAGTATGTATTTCTCATACATCTGATTTCCCTTAAAATAAAATCAAATGAAAAGACAGGGAAAAAAATAATGACAGTGTGCATGAGAACAATAAAAAACAGAGAGTCTTCGTACATTGAAACCCTAGGTCTTCAAAACGCCATACAAACAATCAAAGCAAAGAGGGCAGTTCATTGCAATCTTATAGAATGTTGTGGCACAGCAAGAGAGGGGTAATGAAAATGCGAATGGAAAATGGTTTATTCAGGTTAGGCCACACAGCCCCTACTGAAGGGAAAGGGGGGGGGGGGGGGACTATTTACAATGGCACTTTAACGACAAAGAAAAGTAAGGTTACATCAATATGATAATGAAAAATTCCAACATCTTTTGACCATGGAGTACAATAGATATATGCTTCAATATCAACATTCACATCCTTCAACTGCAGTCGCGCGCGCCTTCTAAACGCCTTTTCGAGTTACATGCATACATTCTTTGGTATATTTTTGTTGGTGTTAACCATCAGTAAGGCTACATTGAATAGACACGGATTTGCATAGAATTTTAGTGGAATATATTCTTGCCGAAGCTCACATAGACCAGGGCATCTCTGCACAAAGGGCATGTTACAGAATTAGTTAATATCTGACTACATCAGTCCCGATGTATTACAATGTCCGTTATTCCGAATCTAAATTTTGTTAAACACATTTCATATGTCTGTCGATGTCAGTTAAAAGATACTTTTCACAGCTCCTAGTTGATCTGAAAGTTCTATATAAAGACAACCGGCCACTTTCTTGGATATGTTCATTCCAGTTTTGCCATTGGCAATCAATGTGCCTCTGGCGAAATTCGTCCAGAAATGCATTGACATTTTCAACCCCATGATTTAGCCATACCATTCCAAATCCATTCGATATAATGTGTCTCGAATCCTTGAAACCCATGTATATTTACCGTGTGAGTCTAGCCACATCAACATCTCGTAAGCTGTCACCGGCAGTCTATTTCCATCCGTATGTAATATCTTAAGCCAACATCTAATACACCAAACAGACGTATTTACATAACAGGGTAGCGCCCTGTCTCTCCGTACATTAAATCATTCGGCGTTTTAAGCTGTACCTCTGTTTTTCTCTCTTGATGCTCACTTGTGATGTCATTTTGCCGTATCCACTCTTGTAGCCTGCAATTGATTATTGCAGTAAGTACCTTACTACTGATGTCACACAACGATATACCTCTATAATTACCAGGGACATCAGGTGCACCTTCTTTAAACAGTGGCACGATTATTGGCTCTGTCCATCGTTCTGGAAATATCCCATAATTAAAAAAAGTGCATTGCAGAACTTGACCAAAATAGGAACAACGCCACCAAATTTAAGAAATTCTCCAAATCATTCCATCTGGCCCTGCAGATTTTCTGTGTTTAAGCCTTTTCATCGCAGATCTTCTCTCTGGAATTTTGATGATCGAAACGATCCTTCTCTTGCTTTGCAAGAGAAGGACAAAGCAAGAGAGGAAAGAGAAGAGATACTAGAGCGCAATTTAGAGAGAGAGAAGAGGAGGAGACGGAGAAGCATTGGTGGAGAGAGAGAGAGAGAGAGAGAGAGAGAGAGAGAGAGAGAGAGAGAGGGGTGGGGGGGGGCTTTAGACGTGTGGAAGCAAGGTGAAGATAGATGTGAAGTGTAGAGGGAGGTGGCAGGGGTGGAGAGGTGAGGAGAGGAATGTGGGGGTGTGGAGAAGTGGTGGTATGAAAAAAAGAGTCAAGCCTTGGACAGACGACCCCTGGAGACAATCCATTGATTTCTGCCCCGGTCTGATCTCTCCTCTCCCATTCGTCTGGAAAAGTGCCTGAACCCTAGCAAGGCAGGGGAGGTAATTCAGTTATGCATGAGCGCCACAAACTTGATCTGAAGTTTGTACAGCTTTTGGTTTCAAGTGAGCCATAACAAAAATGCTTGCATTGCATCTGCTTTCTGCTAGCCATCCTTTACGCCATCGGCGCCACCCTGTTGCTACAGCCCCACCTTTCGTTGTGACAGAGATGATTGTGCCAGCCCAGAATGTCATTTCAGTCTCTGCCAACTTGTTGAATTCCTCAGACTGTTATTAATGGTACTGGCAGACAATAAAAAGTTCTGGACCAAGACATTGATTTTTTTTTTGTTCCTCAGTGACACAGGATCTTCACTGCAGTCCATGGCTTTAGGAACAAACACTTAATGTATCTGACGCATGTTACAGGTACTGCCTTTAACAGTCTGGAGTCAACTTGACACTTTGCCCTGGAGTTATAGTTTCGTTTTCTCCTCTTTTGCTGTGAGAACAACATGACTTCCCTATCTTTTTGTTTAGGAAGTAGTCGGCCAGGAGACTTGCATAGTTATGCGCCCCCCCCCCCCTTTTCTCTTTTAAATGCCTATTTACTATCTCCTGACCCAATTTCATATGTGGAATTTGTGTACATCTCGAGTGTGGTCGCACGTAGAAGTAACGGGTGGTTGATCAAGGTCAAGGTCATCGCTTCAACTTTGACATCTTGGAACTCGTACTGTGTCTCAGAGATGTGGATGTGAGTTATGCAGTGACTTAAGATGAGTGAGCAATCCCATCTGCGTTGTGTCAGGGTGCCGAGGTGAGGCCATCCCAGATATTGCAGCACTCCCGGGTTTCCACCCTGGTCTCCAGAGCCCTAGCCCCTCACTTATGCCTGCTGCAAAACAGCGCCAGCCTACGTGATGTTGTTGAGCTCCACCTCGAACACTATCAGAGAGAAATCTTCAGCCACTTCAATAATATCAGAGAGGAATCTTCAGCCACTTCAATAATATCAGAGAGGAATCTTCAGCCACTTCAGTAATATCGGAGAGGAATCTTCAACCACTTCAATGATACCAGAAAGGGATCTTCATCCACTTCAAAATCATATCAGAGAGGAATATTCAGCCACTTCAACCAGAGAAGCATTCTAGGCTGGCATAGCAAGAACGTGGACAGAAACAACTTCTGAAAGTGTTAGTTCTGACAGAATCTGAGCAGATGAAATTGCGTGGCTGGATCTTGTTCTCGTGGTTGCTTGTGGAAGGTGAGGGTCAGGAGAGATGCTGTAAAGCCGAAGGCGATATTGTACGGCACAGTAAGCTGAGATTGATGCCCTGGGAACCCAAACTCTCCCGTTTAAGAGCCTTAAGTAGGGGTTGGTGGGTGTGTGGCAGCAGCTCTGTGGGCGCGTGGTAAGAAGAACAGAAAGGACAAACCTGTATGAATTGAGGACCTGTAACAAGCCACACACAAAGCAGCCCGCTAGCCTAACCATTTGATGCAAGCAGTGTGCAGCCTGTAGATAGCCTCCCCTGACACAAACACAGCACACGCTTAAGCTGGGATGTGTATTTCCATCTGCAGAGATGACCGAAGTGGTCTTCTGAGGTGTTTCAAAATGGCCTCAACAACTGCCTCACAACAATATGTTTACCTATAACGAAGGGACGCTACATGTGCTGCACTCACTCCCACCATCACTTGCCTGCACGAAAAAGATACCAGCACAGACGATCAACTGCATCCGAGTCACCACTATAATATACAAGCACAGGAAGGGGCAAATTGAAATCATAGCTGTTTTCACATATTCATCCTGTATATACAGGACAGGAAAAGTTCCAGCATTCTGTGTCAGTGGCACCAGTGCTCACACCACAGTCTAGCTCCTGGCCCAAAAGACGTGACCAGACCATACTGACAAACATCATGTTTTGCTAACTGTAAAGTGGCATTTTGTTCATCTGTACGTCAACATGATAGGGCTTTATTATTATTATTATTACTGTTATTATTATATATTATTATTATTATTATTATTATTATTATTATTATTATGATCATCATCATCATCATCATTATTATTATTATTATTATTATTATTTTATCTCTTTACATGATCGAGATAACCAATATGACCACAGACAAGTCAGGCCAATTACTTTGCTTTAATTCATACTATTATTTTCAAGCTTGTTGTTGTTGTTGTTGTTGTTTTTGTTGTTGTTGTTGTTGTTGTTGTTGTTGTTCTTCTTCTTCTTCTTCTTTCTTCTTCTTCTTCTTCTTCTTCTTCTTCTTCTTCTTCTTCCTCTCCTCCTCCGCCTCCTCCTCCCTCCTTCTCTTCTCTTCTTCTTCTTCTTCTTCTTCTCTTCGCTTCTTCTTTCGCATTCTTCGCATTCTTCTTCGCATTCTTCTTCTTCTTCTTCTTCTTCTTCTTCTTCTTCTTCTTCTTCTCTTCTTCGCATTATTCTTCGCATTCTTCGCATTCTTCTTCTTCTTCTTCTTCTAAAAAACACCGCAATAATAATTCCATCAAACATACGACAGTGTAACTTTCAGAACTCACCATTCTACTTACTGTTTAAGACGCACAAAACACTAACTCAGTCAAACGTGACACAAATACAAGACAATACTAATTCTACTAAACCCGCCATCTTGTTCACTGTACCAAACACACCATGAGATTAATGTCACCAACAAACACACGATAACACTAGCTGTATCAAACACAACTACTGCTGAATACTCCATAATACTAATACACCAAATACACCTAATACTTGACCTTCAAACACAGCACAACACTAATTCTAACAAACACACCTTAGTGCTAATATGACCCCAAACACCATGATACTAACAGTATCAAACACACCAAAATGTTGACTGTACCTAACGCTACGCACACACCAGAAGTCTCGCTGTACTTAAAACACTATTAGTTCAATCCAGCACACCATAATAACAGCTTTCCCCAAATGCATGATAATACTACATCTCTCACCACGCCATAACATCTTAATCTTCCAAACATCCCACAACGTTAAATGTACTGATCACGACGCAATAGTAACTCTCCCTAACATAACAATACTAACTACCCCCTAAAAGGATTATACTAACTCTATCAAACATGAAAATGTCAACTCTACCAAACACAGCTGAACTAACTCTAACAAACGCAATACAATGAACGCACACACACACACACACACACACACACACACACACACACACACACACACACACACACACACACACACACACACACACACACACACACACACACACACACACACACACACACACACACACACACACACACACACACACACACACACGCACACACACACACACACACACACACACACACACACACACACACACACACACACACACACACACACACACACACACACACACACACACACACACACACACACACACACACTCGTCCCTCTTCCACATTCTTCCCCCACAACCTCATCTTCCCCATCACCCCACTCTCCCCTTCACCTCCGCTCCATCTCCTCCTCCTCCTATCCGGCCGTCTCCCCGGGGTCCAAGGACCATCCAGTCTGTCAGGGGGGGCGATCCAATTCCATAAAAGGCTGCAGGAAAGTGATTGTAAGCATGTAGGGAGGAACTCCGTGGGGACAGCCAGTTGGGGGGAAAAGGGGAGGGCCGTGAAATGAATGGCCACTTCCCGCGACCTGCAGAGAGAGAACAGGGGAGGAGAGGAGCAGGGAGAGGGTGTGGAAGGGGGGGGGGGGGGGGGGGGGGGGGGGGGGGGGGAGGGTCCGGCCGGGGTTGTCACCAGCTGGAGTCCTCTTTTACTCACGCTTTCTGCCGCAGTCCCTCCTCCCCCATGTGTCTGTTTTAAGTTCGTCTCCCCTATGCTCTCCAAACGGTCCTTCTCCACTGAGGCTTTCTGTTGTAGATATGTCTCCACTAAGTCTTTCTGCAGTAGATCTTTCTCCATTAAGTCTTTCTGCAGTAAATCTGTCTCCACTAAGTCTTTCTGCAGTAAATCTGTCTCCATTAAGTCTTTCTGCAGTAAATCTGTCTCCCAATAAGCCTCTCTGCTGTAAATCTGTCTCCATTGAGCCTTTCTGCTGTAGAACTGTCTCCACTAAGTCTTTTTGCAGTAGATCTGTCTCCACTAAGTCTTTCTGCAGTAGATCTGTCTCCACTAAGTCTTTCTGCAGTAGATCTGTCTCCACTAAGTCTTTCTGCAGTAGATTTGTCTCCACTAAGTCTTTCTGCAGTAGATCTGTCTCCACTAAGTCTTTCTGCAGTAGATCTGTCTCCACTAAGTCTTTCTGCGGTAGATCTGTCTCCACTAAGTCTTTTTGCAGCAGATCTGTCTCCACTAAGTCTTTTTGCAGCAGATCTGTCTCCACTAAGTCTTTTTGCAGCAGATCTTTCTCCACTAAGTCTTTCTGCAGTAGATCATGTCTCCATTAAGTCTTTCTGCAGTAGATATTTCTCCATTAAGTCTTTCTGCAGTATATCTTTCTCCATTAAGTCTTTCTGCAGTATATCTGTCTCCACTAAGTCTTTCTGCAGTAGATCTGTCTCCACTAAGTCTTTCTGCAGTAGATCTGTCTCCACTAAGTCTTTCTGCAGTATATCTTTCTCCATTAAGTCTTTCTGCAGTATATCTTTCTCCATTAAGTCTTTCTGCAGTAGATCAGTCTCCACTAAGTCTTTCTGCAGTAGATCTGTCTCCACTAAGTCTTTCTGCAGTAGATCTTTCTCCATTAAGTCTTTCTGCAGTAGATCTTTCTCCATTAAGTCTTTCTGCAGTAGATCTGTCTCCATTAAGTCTTTCTGAAGCAGATCATGTCTCCACTAAGTCTTTTTTTGCAGTAGATCATGTCTCCACTAAGTCTTTCTGCAGTAGATCAGTCTCCACTAAGTCTTTCTGCAGTAGATCATGTCTCCACTAAGTCTTTTTTGCAGCAGATCATGTCTCCACTAAGTCTTTCTGCAGCAGATCGGTCTCTACTATGTCTTCCTCTCCTGTGTACATCGTCCCTAAGTCCTTCTCATTTACTACCTTTCCCCCTATGTCATTATCCTCCATCCCTCCATGCCCTCCCACATTTCCTCCTGCACACCCTGCTCTCTTCACTCTCCCTCCCCTCTCCCCTGCCCCCCCTTTTTCCCAAAGTCCTTCTCTTACAAGTCCTTTTTTTCCCCAAAGTCCTTCTCTTACGAGTCCTTTTTCCCCCATGTCCTCTTCTTCAAGTTCTTCTCCCCAATGTTCTTCTCCTGTATGTCTCCTTCTACCTTGCCCTTCTTTCCTGCTGTACTTCTCCTGTATGTCCTTTCCTCTATGTCCTTTTCCATCACCACCTCCTTCTTCTCTGTGTTCCTCTTTCTCTTTCTTTATGTCATTTTTGTTCATGCTCTTCTCTTTTATGTTTTCTGGGTATGTCCATCTCTTCTAGAACTTCCGCCAAATCCTTCTTTCAGTCCTTCTCTAAGTCCTTCCCCTTGTTCTTATTCACAACGGTCTTCTCCCTATGTCCTTTTTCATTATAGCCTTCTTTCCTGTCCCTTTCCTTCCATATATGTTCCCCCTTCTGTCCTCCTTAGCCATGTCCTTTTCCATCATGTCCTTTTTCCCGATAGGTTTTTCCCAGCTACCTTTCACATCATTTTTCATGAGTTCCCTCCTCATTACGTACTTCTCCACTATAAACTTCGTCCGTACATCTTTTCCTACTATGGCCTTTCTTCATATGTATTTTCCACTCTGTTCTTCCCTATATCCTTCTCACCAAAGTCCATATATATATATATATATATATATATATATATATATATATATATATATATATATATATATATATATATATATATATATATATATATATATATATATATATATATATATATATATATATATATATATATATATATATATATATAATCAGAAAAGCAGCAGCATACAATAATAAAACAAAAAGATGTAATCTGTGCATAACAGAAAAGTGGATGATTCTATGCAAACCTAGTATGGCAACATTGAACGCAAGAGTTGAAATCGTAGACAGTTGCAGCACAAAAGGAAATTTTTATCAACAAAAATATAAAATAGCAACCCTGATAGGACCCCTCATACAATAATACCTAATAAAGAAAGCCTTACAACCTTTACAGGGCCCCCCTTGCACAACACGTGCAACACAACACAACTGAACTGCCACTCACAATTCAAAACATATATATACAATTGAGGTCAATAGCAGGGGATTGGCACGGGATCTGAAGAGAGGAAGGGACCTCGAAACAAATTTGTTATCCCAGCTTTTAAGATTTGCTTTTAATCATTATTTTAGCTGCTCCCACATGGTTGAGCACTTTTTCTAAAAACAAAGCCAGAAGATATACTATATATATATATATATATATATATATATATATATATATATATATATATATGACTATCGAATATATATTATGGACCCTCTCAAGCACATACTGTTAGTTAGGCAGAATTAACTACCGCTGCAGATATGAAGGCTTATCACCCCCCTATTTCGTCCATCTAAGAGATAAGAGCAAGCTTTGTTTTTATAATTTGAATATTTCTTGCAGTCATTGCAACTCCAAGCTGCTCTGTAAGTTGCTGTATCCCTGTATATCTGTTATGTCCTTTACCTTCTGTCGATTATCCTTGTGTATCCTCCGTGCCCGTTGTCTGTGGCCTGTATCCCTGTATATCTGTTATGTCCTTTACCTTCTGTCATTTATCCTTGTGTATCCTCCGTGCCCGTTGTCTCTGTGGCCTGTACCCCTGTATATATTTCATGTCCTTTACCGACTGTCATGTCCCCCTGTGTTTCCCCTGTGCCCTTTAACTCAATGTCATATACCCTGTACTTCCCCTGTGTCCTTTAACTCAATGTCCTTTACCCCTGTATTTCCCCTGTGTCCTTTAACCCAATGTCCTTTACCCCTGTATTCCCCCTGTGTCCTTTAACTCAATGTCCTTTACCCCTGTATTTCCCTTGTGCCCTTTAACTCAATGTCCTTTACCCCTGCATTTCCCCTGTGTCCTTTAACTCAATGTCCTTTACCCCTGTATTTCCCCTGTGTCCTTTAACTCAATGTCCTTTACCCCTGTATTTCCCCTGTGTCCTTTAACTCAATGTCCTTTACCCCTGTATTCCCCCTGTGTCCTTTAACTCAATGTCCTTTACCCCTGTATTTCCCTTGTGCCCTTTAACTCAATGTCCTTTACCCCTGTGTGTTTCCCCTGTGTCCTTTAACTCAATGTCCTTTACCCCTGCATTTCCCTGTGCCCTTTAACTCAATGTCCTATACCCTGTGTTTCCCCTGTGTCCTTTAACTCAATGTCCTTTACCCCTGTATTTCCCCTGTGCCCTTTAACTCAATGTCCTTTACCCCTGTGTTTCCCCTGTGTCCTTTAACTCAATGTCCTTTACCCCTGTGTTTCCCCTGTGTCCTTTAACTCAAATGTCCTTTACCCCCCTGTGTTTCCCCTGTGTCCTTTAACTCAATGTCCTTTACCCCTGTATTTCCCTTGTGCCCTTTAACTCAATGTCCTTTACCCCTGTATTCCCCCTGTGTCCTTTAACTCAATGTCCTTCACCCCTGTATCCCCCTGTGTCCTTAAACTCAATGTCCTTCACCCCTGTATTCCCCCTGTGTCCTTTAACTCAATGTCCTTCACCCCTGTATTTCCCCCTTCGTCCTGTATTCCTGTGTCCTTTATCCCTGTACGTCTCCTGTGCCCTTTTATCTCTGTCTCTTTTTTGCTCTGTTTCTCTCCTCTGTCTCCTTGATCAGCGCCTCCGTTGTCATCACTGTCTCCTTTATCCCTGTCTTTCCCTGTGTCCTTTACCTCTGCGTCCTTTACCTCTGCGTCTTTTACCTCTGCGTCCTTTATCCCGCATTTCCCCTGTCTCCTTGATCCCTATACCCATTATTCCTCTGTCTTCCCTGTGTCCTTAACTTTAACCCCCCCCCCTTTCCTTTATCATTGTGTGTCCTTTCCACATGTAACTGGCTGTGTCCTTTACACCTTATCTTGTCTGTGTCCTTTACACCTGCATCTTAGCAGTGTCTTTTACGTCTGCATCCTCAACAATCTGCATCTCCTGTTTCTGTAACCCCGTGTCCGTTACTCCTGAGTGTGAGTGAGCTTCATCACTCTCTTTGAAATGATTTTTAAAAAAATGATTTCTCCTTTCCTCGACAGGAAATGACGCCAGAAGGACGGGGGAAAATGGAGGCTCATTTGAGAGAAACGAAAGGCGGGGAGGGGAAGGGGGAGGAGGCGAAGAAAGTGGGGGCAGAGAGAGGAAGGAGAAGGGAATGGGGAGGGGGGGGGGGCAGTAAGGGCTGAAGACATTCATCATGGACCAAAGGGAAGCGCCATCTCTCAGAACAGACGGCCCTCTCTCTCGCCTGTCGCCTCCTGTTCCAGCAGCTGGCATTTCTGTCGGTCATTCCACACCGGCTTTTGAAGATTCCAGACACCTCTCATACGCCTCCACGGTCACACCTCTTTACCGACCACTTCCAGACCTTCATCAATCAGCATGCACCCACTCCGTCCCTTCGGCTGAAAACGGGTCAATATAAAACTGACACACCCAGACATATACCATAGAACCTCTGCTCAATCGACTGAACACGTGTCGTGACTGTAATGAGCACACTACCCGGACCTACACAAAGTAACTGATATGTCACTGTCCACTCAGCTAAAGAACGTCATCACTGAACTAATGACACCCTTTCAGACCTACACCAGTTATCTCATATCCCACTCTGTCCACTCAACTAAGAAACGTCATCACTGAACGGAGCCCACCCCGAGACCAACACCCATTAACCTACACCCCGTTCTGACCAGTCAGCTGTAGACACGTCATCACTAACTGAACACCCTGGTTTATGCCAGTTATCTCATATCCTCCTCTGTCCACTCAGCTATGAACACGTCATCGCTGAACTAATCACATGGTTCAGGCCTACACTAGTTCACTGTAACCCCACACTGTGCTCTCAGCTACAGCCACGTCATCACAGAACTAGGCACACCTTCAAGGCCTACACCAATCAATCGAACACCCCATCTATCCACTTAGCGACAGCCACGTCATCACAGAACTAGGCACAACTAGGCACACTTCAAGGCCTACAACAATCAACCGAACACCCCATCTATCCACTCAGCGACAGCCACGTCATCACAGAACTAGGCACACCTTCAAGGCCTACATCAATCAACCGAACACCCCATCTATCCACTCAGCTACAGCCACGTCATCACAGAACTAGGCACACCCCATCCAAGGCCTACATCAATCAACCGAACAATCAACCCCCCATCTATCCACTCAGCGACAGCCACGTCATCACAGAACTAGGCACACCTTCAGAAATCAGGCACACCTTCAAGGCCTGTATCAATCATCAACACACCTTCAAGGCCTAACATCCCGATCTATCCACTCAGCGACAGCCACGTCATCACAGAACTAGGCACACACCTTCAAGGCCTGTATCAATCAACCGAACACCCCATCTATCCATCCACTCAGCGACAGCCACGTCATCACAGAACTAGGCACACCTTCAAGGCCTGTATCAATCAACCGAACACCCCATCTATCCACTCAGCGACAGCCACGTCATCACAGAACTAGGCACACCTTCAAGGCCTATAACAATCAACCGAACACCCACCCCCGTCTATCCCACTCAGCGACAGCCACGTCATCACAGAACTAGGCACACCTTCAAGGCCTGTACATCAATCAACCGAAATCACCCCCATCCCATCTATCCACTCAGCGACAGCCACGTCATCACAGAACTAGGCACACCCTTCAAGGCCTGTATCATCAAATCAACCGAACACCCCATCTATCCACTCAGCGACAGCCACGTCATCACAGAACTAGGCACACCTTCAAGGCTCTATCATCAATCAATCCGAACACCCCATCTATCCACTCAGCCACGCGACAGCCCTACGTCATCACAGAACAGAACTAGGCACACCTTCAAGGCCTACATCAATCAGCCGAACACCCCATCTATCCACTCAGCGACAGCCACGTCATCACAGAACTAGGCACACCTTCAAGGCCTGTATCAATCAATCAACCGAACCCCATCTATCCACCCATCGACAGCCACGTCATCATCACAGAACAGGCACACCTTCAGGCACGTCAACCGAACACCCCATCAATCAGAACTACAGAACCAGCACACCTTCAAGAACACCCCATCCTCATCATCAAACTAGGCACACCTTCAAGGCCAATAACAATCCCCCGAACACCCCATCTATCCACTCAGCAGCGACAGCCACAGAACATCACACCTTCAAGAACAATAGGCAACACCCCGTTCAAGCGACCCACGTCATCACATCAGGCACCGAACAATCAACCGAACACCCCATCTATCCACTCAGCGACAGCCACGTCATCACAGGATTAGGCACATCTTCAAGGCCAGTAACAATCAACCGAACACACCATCATCTATCCACTCAGCGACAGCCACGTCATCACAGGTTAGCACATCAAGGCCTGTATCAATCAACCGAACACCCCATCTATCCACTCAGCGACAGCCACGTCATCACAGAACTAGGCACACCTTCAAGGCCTACATCAATCAACCGAACACCCCATCTATCCACTCAGCGACAGCCACGTCATCACAGAACTAGGCACACCTTCAAGGCCTGTATCAATCAAACGAACACACCCATCTATCCACTCAGCGACAGCCACGTCATCACAGAACTAGGCACACCTTCAAGGCCAGTATCAATCAACGAACACCCCATCTATCCACTCAGCGACAGCCACGTCATCACAGAACTAGGCACACCTTCAAGGCCAATAACAATCAACCGAACACCCCATCTATCCACTCAGCGACAGCCACGTCATCACAGAACTAGGCACACCTTCAAGGCCTGTATCAATCAACCGAACACCCCATCTATCCACTCAGCGACAGCCACGTCATCACAGAACTAGGCACACCTTCAAGGCCTGTATCAATCAACCGAACACCCCATCTATCCACTCAGCTACAGCCACGTCATCACAGAGAACTAGGCACACCTTCAAGGCCTGTATCAATCAACCGAACACCCCATCTATCCACTCAGCGACAGCCGCGTCATCACAGAACTAGGCACACCTTCAAGGCCTACATCAATCAACCGAACACACCCCATCTATCCACTCAGCGACAGCCACGTCATCACAGAACTAGGCACACCTTCAAGGCCTACATCAATCAACCGAACACCCCATCTATCCACTCAGCGACAGCTACGTCATCACAGAACTAGGCACACCTCAAGGCCAATAACAATCAACCGAACACCCCATCTATCCACTCAGCGACAGCCACGTCATCACAGAACTAGGCACACCTTCAAGGCCTGTATCAATCAACCGAACACCCCATCTATCCACTCAGCGACAGCCACGTCATCACAGAACTAGGCACACCTTCAAGGCCTACATCAATCAGCCGAACACCCCATCTATCCACTCAGCGACACAGCCACGTCATCACAGAACTAGGCACACCTTCAAGGCCTACATCAATCAGCCGAACACCCCATCTATCCACTCAGCGACAGCCACGTCATCACAGAACTAGGCACACCTTCAAGGCCTACATCAATCAGCCGAACACCCCATCTATCCACTCAGCGATAGCCACGTCATCACACAGAACTAGGCACACCTTCAAGGCCAATAACAATCAACCGAACACCCCGTCTATCCACTCAGCGACAGCCACGTCATCACAGAACTAGGCACACCTTCAAGGCCTGTAACAATCAACCGAACACTCCGTCTATCCACTCAGCGACAGCCACGTCATCACAGAACTAGGCACACCTTCAAGGCCTGTATCAATCAACCGAAACACCCCATCTATCCACTCAGCGACAGCCACGTCATCACAGAACTAGGCACACACCTTCAAGGCCTGTATCAATCAACCGAACACCCCATCTATCCACTCAGCGACAGCCACGTCATCACAGAACTAGGCACACCTTCAAGGCCTACATCAATCAACCGAACACCCCATCTATCCACTCAGCGACAGCCACGTCATCACAGAACTAGGCACACCTTCAAGGCCTGTATCAATCAACCGAACACCCCATCTATCCACTCAGCGACAGCCACGTCATCACAGAACTAGGCACACCTTCAAGGCCTACATCAATCAGCCGAACACCCCGTCTATCCACTCAGCGACAGCCACGTCATTTTTCAGGCTGGTTCACCGGGCACTACGGGTACCACCACGCTACTGATCTGTCAACACCACTTTGCTACATCTGTTGACCTGTACAGATCACATCGTTACGTGCATTGATCTGCCAGTACCATTTTACCACATCCACTGATCTGAATACACCACGTCACCGGCTGTATTGATCTGTCAACACCCCTGTACCAAATCTGTTGATCCACAAAGGTCAACTGCCACTTGAATTGATCTGTCAGCATTATTTTACGACATTTAGTGACATGTACAGATGACATCACCAAGGTTATTGATCTTCCAACATTTTCCTAACGCATTTGTTAATCTGCGCAGTTCATGTAACACAAGTTTTGATATGAATAGACCCTGTTACCACATGTATTGACCCATAAATACAGCATTACCATATGTAATTGTCTGAATACTCCACATTTCCAAATGTATTGATCTGCATTTAACAACATGCACCTCATTATCAAATACATACTTTGAATGGATCATACTGCTACATGTATCGATCTGCAACCATCTCTTTGCCCCATGTTTTGATCTGCATGCACCACATTACCATGTGCGCTGATCGGAAGACATTGTATTTCGACATGCTGTGATCTACAAACATCACTTTGCCACATGAGACACTTTAAAATCGCTACACTGCATGTGTCATTTAAAACCACTTTACGGTGTGTGCCATTTAACACCACTTTACAGCATGTGCCATTAAACACCACTTTACAGTATGTGTTAATTAACACCACTTTACAGCATGTGCCATTTAACACCACTTTACAGCATGTGCCATTTAACACCACTTTACAGCAGGTGCTGTTTGATTATCACTTTACCACGTATTGGGAGGTATCACTACCATATGGATTGTTTTAACACCATTCGATTACAAGTGTCAATACACTTATTAAAAAAAAATCAAACACACACACACACACACAAAACATATTACCATGCATGCCCCACTGTTTCCATTTTTTAATCAAATTATTATTATTATTATTATTATTATTATTATTACTACTACTACTACTACTACTACTACTACTATTGTTATAATATTGTTATTATTATTATTATTATTATTATTATCATTTGGTTTTCTTGTATTTTTTTTTGTCCAAACCACTTTACCACACGCGTCTTTCTGCCAGCCAAAGCCCCATTTCGGTGGGGAGAAGCAATCATACTTTTTTTCCCTCAACCTTTTAACGTCCATCCCTTCGATTTCCTGCCCCGGTGTCGGAGACAATACTGTCTGATTCTCTCCCCTGCTGTGATGGGCTCCAGTCGTAGAAATCGCTGAACGGTACAACCAATACTTCATCAATCGACAGCCTCCAGAGTTTGGGGATTGAACGTTGCCCAGTTGCCCCCTATTAATACACTATTCCTCAGTAATGCCTCATTGCATGGAACATTGTCATCTCTTTTTTTTTTTCTCTCTCTCTCTCTCTCAGTACACGATGACAACTAAGGTAGAACATCGGAGAAAGTAAGCCATCTGCTCTTTGTCAAAAAGGATTTCTTTGTAATGTAAAATATTAAAAGAATACTACCCATCTTTCCTAAACACAGGATTTCAACATACTGTGAAATACGAGACAATGCTGTGCCTCCTTCCACTATCAACGCTAAATCTCTGGACGATTTAGATGTGCAGATTGTCAGAGAAATGTGAATATTGTGATCCTGTTAGAACTAGCTAGAAATGCACAACTTTAGGTAATATTGCCCATCTTTCCCCTTTGCATGCAAGACTCCCTAGCAGTGCAGGATACAGAGAAGGTTGTCTGTCGTTGCCCTACCAATGCAGAATTTCCTAGCAATGTATAATAGAAAATTCCATTGTCTATCTTCCCATGCAGAATATGAGATAATGTTGTTCAACTTTTCCCTATCGGTGAAATCTTTTACAGCAATATAGAATGTTAGACAATGTCATCCATATAGAAATCTAAATGAAAAAAAAAAAAAGTTTATTATGTAAAACCACTTTACAGTGTGTGCCATTTAACACCGCTTTACGGCATGTGCCATTTAAATCTAAATCCATCTATAAATGTGGAAAATCAAAGAAGTTTGTCGACATGTCCCTCATTAATACAGCACTTTCCAGAAATATAGAATGCCATAGACCACGAATCATTTTTTGTCCTATCAATACAGAATTTTCTGGTAATATATAGAGTCACAGAACATAGTTAATGTTATTTCTCTCTTTAACATAATAATATGAGTTCCTAGTGTCACAAAATATCATTGAACCTTGTCCGTCTGTCTCCTATCAATACTAGAATTTCCTGGTAATGTACATTGTCCACTTTTGTCCTGTCAGGATGCTATAGATTATTGTCCATCTTTTTCCTATTCATATATGTTTTCTTAGTAATAGAGAATATCACAAAAATTCTCTATCTTCCTCCTATTAATACACGATTTCCTAGTAAGGGAAATTGTTATAAAACATTGTCCCCCTTTTCTCCACAGGATCTCCCTACGATGTGAAATGTAATAGAACATCGTCCATCTTTCTCCTATCAATACCAGGATTGGATGATAGTATAGAACACAATAGAACATTATCCTTCTTCCTCTTCTGCGTTCCAGAATCATGACTCGTATTTCCAGACCAGTTTGATGGATGAAGGCTGCTGTTGTCTTCAGATCCTCCATTGTGCCCCAAAGCTTTGCCACAAGCGTGGCTGCGTGCGGCCAGCGCTGTATCCGTGCTTCCTGGTAAAGGGGGCAGGACTGAAGAATGTGCTCGGGGGGTGTGGGCCTGTCTCACAAGGGCACTCAGGTGTGCGCGATAGCCCAATACGATGGAAATGGGCTCGCAGACGGCAGTAACCAGTTCGTAGTCTGAAGATTGTGGTCTGTTGGTGTCGCTGTAGTCTGGGCAGCTGATCATCAGGTGGGTGTTTGTGTTCTTCTTCCCAGAGTCTTTGTAGTGGCTTTTGATGACAGTTTTGACCTCCCTATAGGAGAGGGGCGGGTTTGTCTGCTTGAGCCTGCTGCCATGTTTGGCAAGCCTGTCTGCCTTGCTCATTTCCTGCCAGACTTCAGTGGGCAGGGATCCACTGGACAGTCACCTGCGCTCTCTCTTGACAGGTCTTTAAGCTGTTGTACTGTCTCTCTTTCCAGATTCTCACTGGGTGATTGTAAATTATAGATAGCGGATTTTACAGTCTGTCAGGAAAATGATGTGTGAAGGCGGATGTTCTTCTGCACTAATGAGTCTGGCAGCTTCTATTAGAGCAGTAAGTTCAGTCCTGTAGGTTGTTGATCTTCGTGAAAATTATCCATCTTTCTCCTGTCAATACTAAGCTTTCATATTAATGTAGAATGTCGTACAACATTGTCTATTTTTTTTCCCTCATCAATACAGGATTACCTAGTAATGTCGAATGTCACGAAAGCTCTCTCTCTCTCTCTCTCTCTCTCTCTCTCTCTCTCTCTCTCTCTCTCTCTCTCTCTCTCTCTCTCTCTCTCTCTCTCTCTGTGTGTGTGTGTGTGTGTGTGTGTGTGTGTGTGTGTGTGCAAGTGTGTGTGTGTGTGTGTGTGTGTGTGTGTGTGTGTGTGTGTGTGTGTGTGTGTGTGTGTGTGTGTGTTTTTTCATACTGAGCAGACAGATGCAAAGAGTCACGGTGAAATCATTACCTTCATTCAGGAAGGGAAGAGGAGGGGGGTCTGCTCTCATTTCTCCATCCCCCCAAACGGAAATGACGCAGGAATTAAAAATAAATGGACGGATGGAGCCTCGTTTAGAAAAGCGAATATGGGAAGAGAGGAATGGAGAAAGGAAAGAGAAAGAGGAATGGAATGGAAAGGAAAGAGAAGAGAGGAATGGAGAAAGATAAAGAGAAAATGGAGAAAGGACAGAGAAGAGAGGAATGGAGAAAGGACAGAGAAGAGAGGAATGGAGAAAGAGAAGAGAGGAATGGAGAAAGGAAGAGAAGAGAGGAATGGAGAAAGGAAAGAGAAGACAGGAATGGAGAAAGGAAAGAGAGGAGAGGAAATGGAGAAAGGAAAGAGAGGAAGAGAAAGGAAAGAGAAGAGAGAATGGAGAAAGGAAAGAGAGGAATGGAGAAGGAAAGAGAAGACAGGAATGGAGAAAGGAAAGAGAAAGAAAGAGAAGAGAGGAGGAGAAAGAAAGGAGAATGGAGAAAGAGAGAGGAGAAAGAGAAGAGAGGAATGGAGAAAGAGAAAGAGAAAGAAAGAGAAAGAGGAATGGAGAAAGGAAGGGGAGAGGAGAGGAATGGAGAAAGAGAAAGAGAGAGGAATGGAGAAAGAAAGGAGAAAGAAAGAAGAGAGGAATGGAAAAGAAAGAGAATGAGAGGAATGGAGAAAAGAAAGAGGAGAAAGGAAAGAATAGGAAAGGAGAAAGAGAAGAGGAATGGAGAAAGAGAAGAGAGGAGGAGAAAGAGGAAAAGAGAAGAGAGGAATGGAGAAGAAAGAGAGAGAGAGGAAGAGAAAGGAAAGAGAGAGAAGAGATTCCTGGAAGAGAAGAGAGAAGAGAGGAAGAAAAGGAAAGAAAGAGAGGAATGGAGAGGAAAGAGAAGAGAGGAATGGAGAAAGGAGGGAGAATATAGGAATGGAGAAAGGACAGAGAAGAGCGGAGCGGGGAATGAAAAGTCTGAAAGGAAAGGAGGGGAGAAGGGGCCAGCTCTGAAGAACTTCCTCAGTGGCAGAACAGATAGAATTCTCGGGCCACTTGTGGCATCAGCTGGCTTTGAAGTGTCCAATTTCTTCGCCGCTTGCGTCCCCCAGCTGGCAGATCTGTGGCCAGTTCTCTCGTGGTACCAGCTGATATTCCTGTGGGTCATTCAGCACTGTCATCTGAAGTGTCCCTCTCACACTTCACGTCTGCCTTCATGGTCCTGCCTCTTAATGAACGCTTTGAGACCTGCAGATATCAATGTACATCCCATTCTGTGCAGTTTCTAATGATAGGTCATCATTCAACGAAACATAGCATACCCAGGCAAGCACCTCTCACACTCTCTGTCCGGTCAGCTGCAGACAGTTCTTCTTTGAAGTGAACATACCATCCTGATCTACACCAGTGAACCAACATTCCGCTTTGTTCCCTCAGATAAAGTCACGTCATCACTGAAATGAGTATACCCTGGCCCACGCTAACCCTACGCTAGAAAGTCATCAAAGGAAAGAAAGTGAAAAAGTTGAAAATGAGAAAAATACGTACAAAAGATGATGCTTAGAAACTGAGTTTCAAAAACACACCATTTTGCCACACGTGTCATTCTACTAACAACACTCTAGAACATGTGTCGTTCGACTAATTCACTTTATCCCATGCGCGTGTGTTGTTCTATTAAAAGCAAGTTAGATCATGAGTAGTTCGGCTATCCTCTTCATCACATATATTATTCCATTTACACAGCTTTTTCACATATATCGTGTTACTCAAAACACTCTGCCAAAAATATTCTTCTGGTAGAGGCTGTTGACAATGTGTGTCATTTTGTTACTAACATTTCATCACTTGTGTTATTCTACTAAAAACACTTTATTACGTGTGTAATTCTACCAACAGCACTTTTACATGTGTCGTTTCTAATAAAACCATTTCACCGTATCTGTTACGCTACTAACAACACTTCCTTTCTAGTCACACCACTTTCCACATGTGTCATTACACCATGCTACCACATGTGTCTTTCTGGCGACACTAAGCTACCACATGTGTCATTCTACTGATACCACCAACACCACATTACCACGCATCCAATTACACAAGCCGCACTTTACCAGGTCTCTCACTCTGCTAATACCATTTTACCATGTGTCACTCTGCTATGCTAAAACCACTTTACCTTATGTGTTGTCCTATTACCATCACTCTACCACATGTGCTATGATGCAAACGCCCCCTTACCACATCTACCATACTGCAAACGCTATTTTACCATATGTGCCGTTTTTGTCACAGCCTCTTTACTCCCATGAATTGTTCTGCTATAACCATCTGTCCCTCTGCCAGCCAAAGCCATCTCTTCCTAAACCTTTCTACTTTCTGTCCTTTCGCTTTCCTATTTTTGTGTGTTCACAACAGTCGTGTCTGGTTCCCTTCCCTGCTGTGCTGGGTAATGTTCGTAGAAATTGGTGAACAGTACGATCAATAGTTTACAGAACAAAAACTATAACAACCAAAGTCAGTGGGTTTAAAAATCATCCGGCTTTTTTAAAAATATTTTTTAATCAATACAGGGTTTGCTAGCAGAGTGCACTAAAACATTGTCCAGCTTTGCTCCGTATAAGTACAGATTAACCTAAAAACGGTACAATACCACAGAACATTGCCCTATTTTTCCCACAGTAGTATAGGATTTCCTAGTAATGGAGAATGTGAATCAATATTGTTCAGCTACTCCCCTAACAATTTTAGTATTTCGTAGTGATGTAGAACGTTACAGAATATTGTCCAGATTTCCCCTACCAACATATATTTCTGTAGTAACGTAGATTATCTTAGAACCAGATTTCTCCACATACAGATTGTCCTAATAGAGAACGCAATGTCATAGAATATTGCCCAGCTTTCCCTGATCAATACAGGATTGCCTAGTGATAAAGAATATCATAGAATATCGACCAGTTCATTTCCTACTTGTGTAGAATGTGATAGAACATTGTCCAGATGTTTTCCACATCCCTACAGGATATCTGTACTGTCAATTATCACGTGGTACAGACTTTCTTTTCAATACAGGACCTCCTAGTACTGTACAAACTCACATAACAGGTCCAGCTGTGTCCTGTCAGTACATAATAGTTTCCTGGTAATGTAGAATATTGTTGATTATTGACCAGCAGTTTCCTTTCATGTCCTAGTGAGGTAGAATCACACACACACACACACACACACACACACACACACACACACACACACACACACACACACACACACACGCAAACACACACGCACGTGCGCGAGCACGCAAGCAAGCACGCACGCACGCAAGTACGCACGCATGCACGCACGCACGCACGCACGCACGCACGCACGCGCGTGCACGCGCACGCGCGCGCACACACATCCACTCACACACACACACACACACACACACACACACACGCACACGCACGCACACATGCACGCACGCACGCACGCACGGAAGCACGCAAGCACGCACGCACACAAGAACGCACGCACGCACGCACGCACACACGCACGCGCGCACGCACACACACACATACACTCACTAATACAATCACTAACACTAATGTTATCGCCTTTGGATAAACCTCTTGATATTGACAGCCTTTCGTTTTGGTATTATCACAGGTTTAATTATGTGCTTAATTTTCTTCATTTAGCTTTTTCAAATAACATTCGGTGTGGACTTCGAATCTTGTTTACACATTCTGTCATCTTAAGAAATATATACATATATAAAAGTATTAATAAAAAGAAGTAAAAAAAAAAAGTGTCGCATTAAAAGCCAATCCGATTCATGTACAAATGTTACAAGAAGTTCATTGTCTTTTGAGAGAAACAGACTTAATCCGATAGACAGCGGCAAAAAGATGAAGGGTCACGGAGTGGGGTGGTGTGGGGGTAAAGGAGAGGGGGAGGGACGAAGAGAAAGAGGGAAAGGGAGAGAATGAGAATAGAGTGGACCCTCCGCAAGAACTCGATAGGCGAAGAAGATCCCAAAGGAAACATGCGATCCTCTGGGCACAGTAAAAGATCGATTGTGAACAAGCCTGGTATTCAGGTTTACATCTGTCGTATTAAAAAACTCAGTCAGCAGAAATTGAAGGTGTGTAGTGGTGTTCAAGTTTTAATTCAATTCGATTAAATCAACTTCATTGTCCACTGGAAATTTTTTTTCCGCTCCACATCAGTTTTATGTGGATTTCGCTGAACCGAAAGTCATTAGAATGTATTGTATGTATAACATTCAGTTCTCTCTTGATGACTTTAAAAACATTGTATGTAACGTGTGTATTAGATTCTGTTCTCTCTTGACGAATCTTAAACCAAAGTCAGTAGTATGTAACGTGTGTATAAGATTTAGTTTCTTTTGATAAATGTCAAACCAACGTTGGTAGCATGTAATGTCCGTATAAGATATCGTTCTCTCTTGATGAATTTCAAACCAAAGTCAGTAGAATGTAACGTGTATATAAGATTTAGTTTTCTCTTGATAAATTTCAACCCAGAATTTGTAGTATAGATCGTGTATTTGTGATGCAGTTTTATTTTGGGTGAATTTCCAACCAAGTCAAAAGCGTACAAACGTATGTTTGTGATGTAGTTCTCACTTGATGAACTTCACACCAAAGTCAGTAAAATGTACCGTGTGTATAGGCTGTACTTCTCTCTTGATGAATTTCAACCAAATTTAGTAGTATGTAACATGTGTTTGTGATGTAGTTTTCTCTTGGTGAATTTGAAACCAAGTTCAATAGTACGTATCGTCTGTAGTGTCGTGTTTTTTTTGTTGTTTTTTTTTTGTTTGTTTGTTTTTTGTAACTGTCTAAATGTCTAAGTCAACAGTATGTACACATATGTTTGTGGTGTAGTTCGCACTTGATAAACTTCAAACGAAAGTAGGTAGTATATGACGTTACACGTTATACGTTGCATACTGCTCTCTTTGGTTTGAACTACTGGACGTATTTTTAAATCAGTAGTAAGTATCGTGTTTGTGTGTTCACGTTCATACTGGATGCATTTCACATTGCATGTATTTGAAACCAGTCAGTAGTATGCACAGTGTGTTTGCGGTGTTCAAGTTCACACCAGATGCATTTCACATTGCATGTATTTGAAACCAGTCATTAGTATGCACAGTGTGTTTGTGGTGTTCAAGTCATACTAGCGCATTTCACACTGAACGTATTTTAAACCGAAGTCAGTAATATGTAATATGTTTGTGGTGTTCAAGTTAATCATGAAGACATTTCACACTAGACGTATTTCAAAGTTGGTAGTATGTAATAAATTTGTGGTGTTCACGTTCATACAAGGCGAATTTTGCACAGGACCTATTTCAACTCAAAATCATCAGTATGTAATGTGTGTTCGTGGCCAGATTTCACAATTTGTGTGCTTTTTGTGTGAAGAGAGGAAACAGTTTTTACCAGATTGGATGTCTGACATTTGGCCTTTTCGCATAAGCATGTTAGATAGTTCACAGATATCTAATCTTGTGCAATGTTGTTCTATGTTAGTTTTTGATGTTTTTTGTTGTTGTTGTTGTAAATGATCTTGTGCATCGTGTTTCGTTTTATGCTCACCTCCATTACGCTTCAGCCCAGGAATACATTTGTTTGACAATACCTTTGCAGATCTCTCTCTCTCTCACACACACACACACACACACACACACACACACAACACAAACACACACACACACACACGCGCGCGCGCGCGCGCGCGCGCGCGCGCGCACGCACGCACGCACGCACGCACACACATCCTGTCACTTTCGACAGAGCTCTTTGCTATGTGACGGTGTTGGTGTGGTTTTAGGTCTATAATTTCTCCTCCCGCATGTCATTCTATCAGGATGTCCATTTTGCCCCTTCCTTTCTTATCATTAT